>CAXITT010000007.1:802789-836919 GCA_964033795.1 Lymnaea stagnalis
TCTATACTCACTGTTTGTGGTGATGGCCCTACATATCTCTATACTCACTGTTTGTGGTGATGGCCCTACATATCTCTATACTCACTGTTTGCGGTGATGGCCCTACATATCTCTATACTCACTGTTTGCGGTGATGGCCCTACATATCTCTATACTCACTGTTTGTGGTGATGGCCCTACATATCTCTATACTCACTGTTTTTGGTGATGGCCCTACATATCTCTATACTCACTGTTTGCGGTGATGGCCCTACATATTTCTATACTCACTGTTTGTGGTGATGGCCCTACATATCTCTATACTCACTGTTTGCTGTGATGGCCCTACATATCTCTATACTCACTGTTTGCTGTGATGGCCCTAAATATCTCTATACTCACTGTTTGTGGTGATGGCCCTAAATATCTCTATACTCACTGTTTGTGGTGATGGTCCTACATATTTCTATACTCACTTTTTGTGGTGATGGCCCTACATATCTCTATACTCACTGTTTGTGGTGATGGCCCTACATATTTCTATACTCACTGTTTGCTGTGATGGCCCTACATATCTCTATACTCACTGTTTGCGGTGATGGTCCTACATATCTCTATACTCACTGTTTGCGGTGATGGCCCTACACATCTCTATACTCACTGTTTGCTGTGATGGCCCTACATATCTCAATACTCACTGTTTGCGGTGATGGCCATACACATCTCTATACTCACTGTTTGCTGTGATGGCCCTACATATCTCTCTGCTCACTGTTTGCGGTGATGGTCCTACATATCTCTCTACTCACTGTTTGCGGTGATGGTCCTACATATCTCTCTACTCACTGTTTGCGGTGATGGCCCTACATATCTCTCTACTCACTGTTTGCGGTGATGGCCCGACATATTCCTGATGACGTGCACGCCTTGAACAGACCGACGCTGCCGACGTACTTGTAGGAGATCACCACCCAGTCCGTGGTGGCCACGCCCACAATCATGAGAGACAGAGCCACCGCGTAGCCGGCCAGGCCGATTGTGCACAACTGATTGATGTGTACCCCGGTCATGGCTCTGTATGGGAGAGTTGACGCAGATAGAACTTTGTTGTAGCGCTAAGATGGATTGTCTGATGAGAGTCTCGACACCCTGTTGTGTCTGCAAAAAGCAACAGATGTGCCGCGACATATTATTTGCCTTAATAAAATTTGAAATTACATTTTCATGTATGTAATTTGAAGGCACTAGGGTATTTATTTTGGTATTCATTGGGATAAATTCATTTGGGGTATTGATTAGGGTATTCACTGGGGTATGATTTTTTAATAGAAATAATCCTTATAATTTTAATGATCATGTTCTCACTAAGACAAAATATTTTTTTCATTTTTTTTTTGTTTTAAATTTCAAAGTAAGTAACTACACGTATTAAAAAAAAATTTGAGAACCGCTGGCTGTCTATTCAGTTCTTAATCGTAGTTGCTCTTATTCAAGCAAGGCATTCTTAATGACTCTGGTCATTGATAGGATTGTCAGCCGATAAAACTCTGTTGAAATCCTTTTTGTCAACTTTGCTTTTGATAAGGTCCGGCTGGCAGGCAAAACTCTTCTAACGGATATTTGACCCACTTCTCGTCAACCTATCAAGACGAAACTTGGCACAGCGTCTCGTTGCTGAAGAACACACATCATTTGAAGTGTTCAGCCCCGACCTACAATCCCAAACACCAAAAGTCCTTCACAATCCCAAACACCAAAAGTCCTTCTTTTTTTTTCAAAGAGGAGATAACATAAAAATTCCAGACAACTGCTCTCAATAAATCATTTCCTTTTTTAAAATGTTTCACGAAAGCGTTTTGGGCGTAAGATTTTCATTAAAAAAATATTGTCAGTGGGGCAAGGGGTGTGGCAGGGTTGTCAGTGGGGCAAGGGGTGTGGCAGGGTTGTCAGTGGGGCAAGGGGCGTGGCAGGGTTGTCAGTGGGGCAAGGGGCGTGGCAGGGGTGTCAGTGGGGCAAGGGGTGTGGCAGGGTTGTCAGTGGGGCAAGGGGTGTGGCAGGGTTGTCAGTGGGGCAAGGGGTGTGGCAGGGTTGTCAGTGGGGCAAGGGGTGTGGCAGGGTTGTCAGTGGGGCAAGGGGTGTGGCAGGGTTGTCAGTGGGGCAAGGGGTGTGGCAGGGTTGTCAGTGGGGCAAGGGGTGTGGCAGGGTTGTCAGTGGGGCAAGGGGTGTGGCAGGGTTGTCAGTGGGGCAAGGGGTGTGGCAGGGTTGTCAGTGGGGCAAGGGGTGTGGCAGGGTTGTCAGTGGGGCAAGGGGTGTGGCAGGGTTGTCAGTGGGGCAAGGGGTGTGGCAGGGTTGTCAGTGGGGCAAGGGGTGTGGCAGGGTTGTCAGTGGGGCAAGGGGTGTGGCAGGGTTGTCAGTGGGGCAAGGGGTGTGGCAGGGTTGTCAGTGGGGCAAGGGGTGTGGCAGGGTTGTCAGTGGGGCAAGGGGTGTGGCAGGGTTGTCAGTGGGGCAAGGGGTGTGGCAGGGTTGTCAGTGGGGCAAGGGGTGTGGCAGGGTTGTCAGTGGGGCAAGGGGTGTGGCAGGGTTGTCAGTGGGGCAAGGGGTGTGGCAGGGTTGTCAGTGGGGCAAGGGGTGTGGCAGGGTTGTCAGTGGGGCAAGGGGTGTGGCAGGGTTGTCAGTGGGGCAAGGGGTGTGGCAGGGTTGTCAGTGGGGCAAGGGTGTGGCAGGGTTGTCAGTGTGGCAAGGGGTGTGGCAGGGTTGTCAGTGTGGCAAGGGGGTGGCAGGGTTGTCAGTGGGGCAAGGGGTGTGGCAGGGTTGTCAGTGGGGCAAGGAGTGTGGCAGGGTTGTCAGTGTGGCAATGGGGGTAGCAGGGTTGTCAGTGTGGCAAGGGGGGTGGCGGTGTTGTCAGTGGGGCAAGGGGGGTGGCGGTGTTTTTCATGTTATGACAGAGTGCAAACAGTAGTGTTTGAAGGCGGAACGTGACGACGTCATTAACACAACACCAGCACCGTGACGTCACGTGACCACACCTGTGTATTTATTTAGACTGATCAATTTAAAAGCTGATGAATTTGACTGTGACAACAGATCATAAGGCAGTTGTTACAAATGTTTAGCAAAGGACAATTTTTTTTTAAAAAATGACATTGTTGAATTTGTCGACTTGTTTATATCACATTAGTTATGAAGGCTGGTGAAATGTGGTGAAGTGTGGTGAAGTGTAGTGAAGTGTGTGAAAGCATGGTGAAGGTATTATGGGGATAATAAGAGATTGGTGAAATATGTGTGATTGAACTGAGAGAATAGACATAAAATATGAGGATAATATGTGTGATCGAACTGAGAGAATAGACATGAAATATGAGGATAATATGTGTGATCAAACTGAAAGAATAGACATGAAATATGAGGATAATATGTGTGATCGAACTGAGAGAATAGACATGAAATATGAGGATAATATGTGTGATCGAACTGAGAGAATAGACATGAAATATGAGGATAATATGTGTGATCGAACTGAGAGAATAGACATGAAATATGAGGATAATATTTGTGATCGAACTGAGAGAATAGACATGAAATATGAGGATAATATGTGTGATCGAACTGAGAGAATAGACATGAAATATGAGGATAATATGTGTGATCGAACTGAGAGAATAGACATGAAATATGAGGATAATATGTGTGATCGAACTGAGAGAATAGACTACTTTATACTCCTATTATACACACTAGGAACTGAGAGAATAGACATGAAATATGAGGATAATATGTGTGATCGAACTGAGAGAATAGACATGAAATATGAGGATAATATGTGTGATCGAACTGAGAGAATAGACATGAAATATGAGGATAATATTTGTGATCGAACTGAGAGAATAGACATGAAATATGAGGATAATATGTGTGATCGAACTGAGAGAATAGACATGAAATATGAGGATAATATGTGTGATCGAACTGAGAGAATAGACATGAAATATGAGGATAATATTTGTGATCGAACTGAGAGAATAGACATGAAATATGAGGATAATATGTGTGATCGAACTGAGAGAATAGACATGAAATATGAGGATAATATGTGTGATCGAACTGAGAGAATAGACATGAAATATGAGGATAATATTTGTGATCGAACTGAGAGAATAGACATGAAATATGAGGATAATATGTGTGATCGAACTGAGAGAATAGACATGAAATATGAGGATAATATGTGTGATCGAACTGAGAGAATAGACATGAAATATGAGGATAATATGTGTGATCGAACTGAGAGAATAGACATGAAATATGAGGATAATATTTGTGATCGAACTGAGAGAATAGACATGAAATATGAGGATAATATGTGTGATCGAACTGAGAGAATAGACATGAAATATGAGGATAATATGTGTGATCGAACTGAGAGAATAGACATGAAATATGAGGATAATATGTGTGATCGAACTGAGAAAATAAATATTTTTAAAAAATCTCCATGACTTTTAATGGATAATAAAATTATTAAAAAAAATATCAAAACATTTCAAGATCTACTTTGACAAATTCAAAATAAGCAATACAAAAATTCCTACTTACTAAGAGCTATAAATAAACACAAAGACCCAGGTGAATGTGTGTTGACGTGTGGCCCAAACACAACACAGAGAGTTGGGAGAGATATCCTCAAACCCTAATCAACGTGTATGAGATAAGCTTCGGGTCACCTTAAAAAAAAAAAAAATAACTCAAAGAGATAACGTAATCCGGGGAGTGGTTCTCAACCTGCTTCCCAAATACACCTTGTCCGCTTTGAAGCGGCGTAGTGCGTGTGCTCACGTTATTACAATGGACCCCTTACAACAGTAACTAGCGCAGACCCGTCTATGCAGATATCTAGATGAAATAATGCTAACACAGTATGGTAATATTTGACGTGCAATCAATTGAAGTTATCAAGAAATAGTCCTCTGTACGTTGAGCACCTTTTAAAGTTGCCCTAAACAAACGAAAAATTCTAATCAACATTATTTCTTAACAAACATTAACATGAATTATTTCCTTGCGGACACACACATATTCTTTGTGGCGATGGTGCTCAAAGTGGTGACACAGGGTCATCCACTAAAAATAGTTTATGTTATAATTTGGTGTTGTTAATATTGCATTTTAATTGATATGAACAGTCTTTAACTTGGGGATTAATCAGTGGCGTAGGAAGAAGGCGAGTGGTGAAGGGGGCTTCCGGCCTGGAGGCGGCACTTTTTCCCTTATATCGAGGGAAGTATTTGGCCAACTGCGAAGAGGACTGGGGAAGGTTGCCATGACAAGGGAATGGCGAAAATCTTGGGCAGCCCCCGGGTGGCACTAACCCTAGCTACGCCCATGGGATGAGTAATTGCCATACAGACAGGGGCAAGAGATCTGTTTTGTTGCGGCGCCTGTGATCAGGTGTTTAAAAAAAAGATGCATTGAAAGTGATGACTCATTGTTTCAAATGGTTTCTGAAACATACATTTTTAAACACAACCCTCATCATATCCCTAATACTGACCATATCTTTAACCCTATCCCTAACACTATCCCTAACCCTGACCCAATAATATCACTAACCCTAACCATGACCCTATCCCTAACCCTATCCTTAACACTATCCCTAACCCTATCCTTAACACCATCCCTAACCATATCCCAGACCCAACCCCTAACCCTATCCCAACCTTATCCCTAAAATTATCCCTAACCCTATCCTAACCATATCCCCATCCCAACCCCCATCTCTATCCCTATCCTAAACCTATTCCTAATCATATCCCTAACCCGATCCCTAACCCTATCCCTAATTCTATCCCTATCCCTTAACCTATCCCTAACCCTATCCATTTACTTGACCTGGAGGAAAGAGAAAAAAGACACAGGGATTGCCCTTTGTGGTTTAAATAAAAGGAGAAATTCCTGTAGGCCAAATAAAAAAGCCTGAATACTCATTGGATAACACGAGAACCACTGGAACTTACCCACGATACCCCACACGTCGTGAGAGTCTTGTATTCAAAAGCCAAGATAATCAAGCTCACGTGCAGTTAAACAATACAGCAGGCTAGATGAAAGGCCCAAAGGATACGGTAGAGTTAAACAATACAGCAGGCTAAAGGAAAGGCCCAAAGGATACGGTAGAGTTAAACAATACAGCAGGCTAGATGAAAGGCCCAAAGGATACGGTAGAGTTAAACAATACAGCAGGCTAAATGAAAGGCCCAAAGGATACGGTAGAGTTAAACAATACAGCAGGCTAGATGAAAGGCCCAAAGGATACGGTAGAGTTAAACAATACAGCAGGCTAAAGGAAAGGCCCAAAGGATACGGTAGAGTTAAACAATACAGCAGGCTAAAGGAAAGGCCCAAAGGATACGGTAGAGTTAAACAATACAGCAGGCTAGATGAAAGGCCCAAAGGATACGGTAGAGTTAAACAATACAGCAGGCTAAAGGAAAGGCCCAAAGGATACGGTAGAGTTAAACAATGGAGCAGGATAAATGAATAGAAAACCTATCAGAGAAATAGCCTGTAGGGGAGATTATTGGCCCACCTATAGGCTGTAGGGGAGATTATTGGCTCCACCTATAGGCTGTAGGGGAGATTATTGGCCCACCTATAGGCTGTAGGGGAGATTATTGGCCCACCTATAGGCTGTAGGGGAGATTATTGGCTCCACCAACATCCTGTAGGATGCGTTTCTTGGCCCCACCTATAGACTGTAGGGGCGTTTCTTGGCTCCACCTCTATATTCTTGGTCCCAATCCACAGTCGTTGCTTCAGCAGGCATTCGATAGATCAATTCGTTTTAGTTCCATTGTGCCGACGAATCCAACCAATCTCCGATCTCAGCTCTTTGTTCAAATTTAATTTAGCGTATTCTCAACACTTTGTAAAAAGTCGTTTTAAAGTTTGTCCATAAGTTGATTTCTCTAAGTTGTCTTTTAAACTAGTTGTCCTATCAGTGACATGTCCTATCAATACCTTGTCCTATCAATGACTTGTCTTATCAGTGACTTGTCCTATCAGTGGCCTTTCCTATAACCCATGAAATGTTCTGTCATTGATCTTTCCTACCACTGAGATGTCCTATCGTTGACCTGTCTTATTACTGACCTGTCCTATCACTGAAATGTCCTATCTTTGACCTGTCCTACCACTGGCCTCTCCTATCCCTAGCCTGTCCTATCACCGACCTGTCCTATTAGTGCCCTGTCCCATCAGTGACATGACCTATTACTCACCTATCCCATCAGTGACATGACCTATTACTCACCTGTCCCATCAGTGACATGACCTATTACTCACCTGTCCCATTAGTGACATGACCTATTACTCACCTGTTCCATCAGTGATATGACTTATTACTGACCTGTCCTATCACTGACCTGTCCTATCACTGAAATGTCCTATCAGTGACCTATCCTATCACTTAGATGCCCTATCAGTGACCTGATCTATCAATAACATGTCCTATCACTGAATTGTGAAAATGACTGATTTATTAGCCCTATCACATTTTGTCTTATCGATCATTAGTCCTATCACTATCGTCCTCTCACTGGTTATTCATATCACTATTAGTCCTATCACTTATAAGTCCTTTAACTGATTAGTCCTATTAATGAGTTCTCCTAAATTCTACGTCTCATTGCGACTACCCTTGTGATGCTGCTCTATCCTGTACCAGCCTACGCCTCCCTAATGCCACCTGTCTATATCTCAACATCGCCGCCTGCGAACTCTGTCGTAACTTCACCAAAGTCCACCGACGAAGTCCCCAAACCTTGACCTCCGAATTGCCCATCGTACAACGCCTGTCGTTGCTGTAACTGCCGCTGCTGCTGCTGCTGTTGCTGGAGCGACGTGTATCGGTTGTTCAACGCGTTCACCACGGCCATCACCCGGATGTGATTCGTTAGGGTCGTCGCCATCTTGTTTGCCATCGCGTCCTTGAGCTGCGCGGCGCCTGACGCGTACATGGTGCTAAACAGGATCGTGGGCGCGGCCAGCAGCAGAAGCACTATGCACCCCATGAGGTGCAAGACGAAGGAGTAATCCAGGTGGGGTATCTTGTGGTCGCCTGGTGTTGACGGTACGTGGTAGATGATGTGCAAGGACAGCAGTTGACGTGAGGTCCGGGGGTTGGGTGATGTTGGGGTGATGATCTCGGGGGCCCAGGAGTCCGATGCGTAGATGATGTCAGCCGCCAAAGAGGTAAAGGCTGAAAGGAAACCATAGAACAATCAACCAAAGCCAGTTGTGTTCACTGTCACGGTTCACTGCCACGCTTCACTGTCACGCTTCACCGTCACGCTTCACTGCCCACATTTATTTAGACTCTACTGTGACCCCCAACCATCACTAAATATTTTCTACCACTTTTTAGCCTGTGCCTCTTTCGTTAGAAAACTATTTAGATAAAAAGAAAACGAAAAAATAGATTTTAAAAATCAACCTACCTGCCACAACAGAGATGATCCCACTCAGAACACCAACCTACCTGCCCCAACAGAGATGATCCCACTCAGAACACCAACCTACCTGCCCCAACAGAGATGATCCCACTCAGAACACCAACCTACCTGCCACATCAGAGATCATCCCACTCAGAACACCAACCTACCTGCCACAACAGAGATGATCCCACTCAGAATACCAAATTTTTTAATCATGGAGGCCTGTGTGGCCCGTTTCATCTGAATGGCCAGACCGATGCTGGCCAAGGTCAGTAGCATGCCAATAATGGACAGTGACAGGACTGATCTTAAGGTGGCTGGAGTGGATAAAGTAAGATAAGATAAGATAAGATTCCTTTATTGCTCTAAACATTAAATTATTTTACTGGTAAATTCGTACAAATTTGGGTACTAAATATTTTTTGTAACTTTCATTCATCCCCTGAGAGACAGAATAGAGGGACAGAAATGATTGTAAAGTTGCTGAGGTGGATAGAGTGACAGCAATTGTCGTAATGTTTCTGGAGTGGATAGAGTGACAGCAATGTTTGTGAGGTGGCTGAAGTGGATAGAGTGACAGCAATGGTTGTGAGGTGGCTGAAGTGGATAGAGTGACAGCAATGGTCGTAATGTTGCTGGAGTGGATAGAGTGACATCAATGGTTGTGAGGTGGCTGAAGTGGATAGAGTGACAGCAATGGTCGTAATGTTGCTGGAGTGGATAGTGTGACAGAAATGGTTGTGAGGTGGCTGAAGTGGTTAGAGTGACAGCAATGGTCGTAATGTTGCTGGAGTGGATAGAGTGACATCAATGGTTGTGAGGTGGCTGAAGTGGATAGAGTGACAGCAATGGTCGTAATGTTGCTGGAGTGGATAGTGTGACAGAAATGGTTGTGAGGTGGCTGAAGTGGTTAGAGTGACAGCAATGGTCGTAATGTTGCTGGAGTGGATAGTGTGACAGAAATGGTTGTGAGGTGGCTGAAGTGGTTAGAGTGACAGCAATGGTCGTAATGTTGCTGGAGTGGTTAGAGTGACATCAATGATTGTGAGGTGGCTGAAGTGGATAGAGTGACAGCAATGGTCGTAATGTTGCTGGAGTGGATAGAGTGACATCAATGGTTGTAAGGTGGCTGCAACAAAACGAAACGATAGAAAGAAAAAAAACAAGTTTCATTGAAAAAAAAAATGCTCTGACGATTTGGGTTAGGGTTAGGCTTTGGGTTACGGCTTGGGTAAGGGTTAGGGTTTTGGTTAGGGTTAAAGCTAGGGTTAGGGTTTGGCATGAACTAACATTAAAAGGTTAAATAATAGGGTTGGTCCTGAATTAGAACCAAAAGGGTTAATTTTAGAGGTTGGCTTGAATTAGTATTAGAATGGTTAGGATTAGGCTTGAAATAGCGCTAAAGGGGTTAATGTTAGGGTTTGGCTTGAATGAGTGCTAAAAGGGTTAATGTTAATGTTTGGTTTGAATTAGCGCTAAAGGGGTTAATGTTAGGGTTTGGCTTGAATGAGCGCTAAAAGGGTTAATGTTTGGTTTGAATTAGCGCTAAAAGGGATAATGTTAATGTTTGGTTTGAATAAGCGCTAAAAGGGATAATGTTAATGTTTGGTTTGAATTAGCACTAAAAGGGATAATGTTAATGTTTGGTTTGAATTAGCGCTAAAAGGGATAATGTTAATGTTTGGTTTGAATTAGTGCTAAAAGGGATAATGTTAATGTTTGGCTTGAAATAGTGCTAAAAGGGATAATGTTAATGTTTGGCTTGAAATAGTGCTAAAAGGAATAATGTTAGGGTTTGCCTTGAATTAGCGCTAAAAGGGTTAATGTTAGGGTTTGCTTTGAATTAGCGCTAAAAGGGTTAATGTTAGGGTTTGCCTTGAATTAGCGCTAAAAGGGATAATGTCAATTTTTGGCTTGAATTAACGCTAAGAGGGATAGAGTTAATTTTTGCCTTGAATTAGCGTTAAAAGGGTTAATGTTAGGGTTTGGCTTGAATTAGCGCTAAGAAGGATAATGTTAATTTTAGGCTTGAATTAACGCTAAAAGGGTTCATGTTAATGTTTGGCTTAATGTAGCGATAAAAGCGTTAATGTCAGGGTTTGGCTTGAAGAGATTGCTCAAAGTATTTGACTAACAGTTTCTTCCAATCTCATTGTCAGACCAATGATATTCTAACACTGATTCCCATCAGACCAATGATAGTCTAAAAGTCTAAACAGTTATGTTTACCACACCGATTCCAACCAGACCAATGATAGTCTAAAAGTCTAAACACTTATGTTTACCACACTGATTCCCACCAGACCAATGATAGTCTAAAAGTCTAACCACTTATGTTTACCGCTGTCGCTGAGTGCTCGAGGGTTGCTCAACACCTTGCCACCATCACAGTCGTGCCCAACAGTCCACTGCTGCAACCGTCGGAGACGTCTGTCCACACCGGACTGGCGACCCCCGCCAGCATCCCTACAAGCCCTAAGGTCAGTGCCGTGATGCCGAACACGAAACTGTTCGTAGCATTTCGCTGGAGAATGGCGAATCGTATGAGGTCCTCCTTGGATGGCCCCGCTAGAACTGTGACCCGGGGCTGTGCGGCCTGTGGACCAGGAAGTACTTTGGAGTTATGTAAAAACAAAATTCTCAAGAGAAATGTCGTTCATGTGGAATGTAGATTCAAACAGTGGTAATATGGTAACATCCCTACCTAGGCAGAGTGTAGATTCAAACAGTGGTAATATGGTAACATCCCTACCTAGGCAGAGTGTAGACTCAAACAGTGGTAATATGGTAACATCCCTACCTAGGCAGAGTGTAGATTCAAACAGTGGTAATATGGTAACATCCCTACCTAGGCAGAGTGTAGATTCAAACAGTGGTAATATGGTAACATCCCTACCTAAGGCAGAGTGTAGATTCAAACAGTGGTAATATGGTAACATCCCTACCTAGGCAGAGTGTAGTTTCAAACAGTGGTAATAAGGTAACATCCCTACCTAAGGCAGAGTGTAGTTTCAAACAGTGGTAATATGGTAACATCCCTACCTAAGGCAGAGTGTAGATTCAAACAGTGGTAATATGGTAACATCCCTACAAAAAGGCAGAGTGTAGATTCAAACAGTGGTAATATGGTAACATCCCTACCTAAGGCAGAGTGTAGATTCAAACAGTGGTAAATTGGTAATACCCCTACCTAAGGCAGAGTGTAGATTCAAACAGTGGTAATATGGTAACATCCCTACCTAAGGCAGAGTGTAGATTCAAACAGTGGTAAATTGGTAACACCCCTACCTAAGGCAGAGTGTAGTTTCAAACAGTGGTAATATGGTAACACCCCTACCTAAGGCAGAGTGTAGATTCAAACAGTGGTAATATGGTAACATCCCTACCTAAGGCAGAGTGTAGTTTCAAACAGTGGTAATATTGTAACATCCCTACCTAAGGCAGAGTGTAGATTCAAACAGTGGTAAATTGGTAACACCCCTACCTAAGACAGAGTGTAGTTTGAAACAGTGGTAATATGGTAACACCCCTACCTAAGGCAGAGTGTAGTTTCAAACAGTGGTAATATGGTAACATCCCTACCTAAGGCAGAGTGTAGATTCAAACAGTGGTAATATGGTAACATCCCTACCTAAGGCAGAGTGTAGATTCAAACAGTGGTAATATGGTAACATCCCTACCTAAGGCGTCCTCTTAACTAAGAATTTCTTAAGAGTTACATCAGTGGGCGCCTTGTTCTTCCTTATATCGTTTTAAAATGAAATGGGGGCCAGAGGCGTAGCTAGATTTAGTTCAGCCCGGGGCGGGACATGTCCCCCCCCCCAAACTTACCACGGAATATTGACTCAAATGGCCACTCAAAAGAAAGAGGAAATGTACCGCCTTGGTGGGACCACCCTTGCCCACCCCCCTACATCATACGACGTATTTTAGATGTAGGGTTTAACATGTCTAGTATCTGCTTGTCTATTACTAACATGTCTTGTATCTCCTTATCTATTACCAATATGTCTTATATCTGCTTGTCTATTACTAACATGTCTTGTATCTCCTTATCTATTACCAACATGTCTTATATCTCCGTATCTATAACCAACATGTCTTCTATCTGCTTGTCTATTACTAACATGTCTTGTATCTTTATCCAACTATAAAAGCATTCTGTTTGAGACCGTTTGACTTAGAGCAGGGGTTCTCAAAGTTTTATGTAAGCATCGTGACCGGTTAAGTTTATAGTAGTTTAATTTGATATGGCGGATACGTGTGTATCTTGGGCCAGTGGTTCTCTAGTTTCTAGTTAGAAATTAATTATAAGTCTCAGCGGTTCCAGGTTTTAAGTGGGTACCATCGCTAAGGCCTGAATGAAAACGTCTACCCAATTTAGTGGAGCTATCGTATTGTCTTAGGCTAAGATGATTCTCGAATTCTCTACGGACCGCCCATTCAGGGGCGTGTTTAGGGTCGGGGCTTTTATATAGGATTTTTGTGCCCCCCCCCAAAAATCCAGTTTTTGGACGGCCTCAAGTGTTGAAAACAAAATTTAAAATCCGACCTTTGCGGACCCCATGTCACAGCGAGAGCTTAACTTGTCTGTCCCGGCCTCGGCGCGGCCCTGGCTACGGTTAGTGTCGGCCCTGGCTACGGTTAGTGTTGGACCTGGCTAGTGCTAGTGCCGGACCTGGCTACGGTTAGTGTCGGCCCTGGCTACGGTTAGTGTCGGCCCTGGCTACGGTTAGTGTCGGCCCTGGCTAGGGTTAGTGTCGGCCCTGGCTACGGTTAGTGTCATCCCTGGCTAGGGTTAGTGTCAGCCCTGCTAGAGTTAGTGTCGGCCCTGCTAGGGTTGGTGTCAGCCCTGCTGGGTTAGTGTCAGCCCTGCTAGAGTTAGTGTCGGCCCTGGCTACGGTTAGTGTCGGCCCTGCTAGAATTAGTGTCGGCCCTGCAATGGTTAGTGTCAGCCCTGCTAGGGTTAGTGTCAGCCCTGCTGGGTTAGTGTCAGCCCTGCAATGGTTAGNAGGGTTAGTGTCAGCCCTGCTGGGTTAGTGTCGGCCCTGCAATGGTTAGTGTCAGCCCTGCAATGGTTAGTGTCGGCCCTGCTATGGTTAGTGTCAGCCCAGCTAGGGTTAATGTCGGCCCTGCTAGAGTTAGTGTCGGCCCTGCTGGGTTAGTGTCAGCCCTGCAATGGTTAGTGTCAGCCCTGCAATGGTTAGTGTTGGCCCTGCTAGAGTTAGTGTCAGCCCAGCTAGAGTTAGTGTCGGCCCTGCAATGGTTAGTGTCAGCCCTGCTAGAATTAGTGTCGACCCTGCTGGGTTAGTGTCAGCCCTGCAATGGTTAGTGTCGGCACTGCTAGAGTAAGTGTCGGCCCTGCTAGGGTTAGTGTCGGCCCTGCTAGAGTTAGTGTTAGACATGGCTAGGGTTAGTGTTGGACATGGCTAGGGTTAGTGTTGGTCATGGCTGGGGTTAGTGTTGGTCTTGGCTATGGTTAGTATCGGCGATGGCTAGGGTTAGTGTTGGACATGGCTAGGGTTAGTGTTGGTCCTGGCTATGGTTAGTATCGGCGATGGCTAGGGTTAGTGTTGGCCCGGGTGGACCAAGACTTTGCACACTCTCTTCTTCCAGGAAAAAAAACAAACTTTGCAGTTGTCCGAAAATGTCGCTCCTCCGCGTATAGAAAAAAGTATCGCCCCCACTCCCACTCCGCCTCCCTTTCTAAGCCACTGCTTCAAATTGATCTCAACGCCCCCTGTCAGTTCCATGTAATTCGCCACCCTCCCCCCCCCCCACCCCGACCCTGCCTCCCCTTTCTGCTATCATCGAAATTTTCTTTTGTTTAAAAAAAAATATTAGTATAGAAAAAAGTATCGCCCCCCCTCCCACTCCGCCTCCCTTTCTAAGCCACTGCTTCAAATTGATCTCAACGCCCCCTGTCAGTTCCATGTAATTCGCCCCCCTCCCCCCCCCCCCAACCCGACCCTGTCTACACTGTCTGCTATCATCGAAATTTTCTATTGTATAAAAAAAAATATTTTGTATGTAAATATGGTCATAATTAAAGGAAAAAGACAACTCAACTCACCATTTTCAGGAAACACTCAACAGTTACCACCAACGACCAGTTCACCACCAACGACCAGTTCACCAGCTACCACTGCAGTGACCTTCAACCAACAACATACCCTAACCAACAACACGACCAAAGTTATAAGCTTTGGAGTTTTCGGGAAGGGGGGGGGGGTCTTCTTTTTTTCCCGCTACTATTTTAAGATAAGAGATAGCGACTATGGACAACACAGAGCGACCTTGGTGACCTTGGTGACTGTTAACACATTGGACCTATCCTTACTGGTCAAACCGGGTCCAAGATAAGTACGCGAAAGCAAACCCTCGCACCTTCAGGTCTAAGAATAGTCCGTTAATATCCAATCGATGACGTACATTTAAGGACTCACAGGGCCGTAGCTCGGGCCCCGCAACCCCTTCCCGCTGCGGCTGCAGAGGGGCCGTGATATTTCATGGGCCGACACTTGTGATGTGGAATACTTTGGTGGGCTTAGCACGACACTTGTGATGTGGAATACTTTGGTGGGCTTAGCACGACACTTGTGATGTGGAATACTTTGGTGGTGGGATTGGAATACTTTGGTGGGATTAGCACTCAAGAGTCGCAATAGAAATTCACATTTGATGGACCATTTAATTTTCAGTAGCATGATCCAAACAAGAGTTGCACTTATTAGCAAATAAGATAAGATAAGATGCGATAAGATTCTTCATTCATACGAATAAATGAAATTTTCTTTAAAATGACATTGTACATATTCATTTTCAGCACATAAATAAATACATATCTTAAGCGAGACTGCATTGAACGATTAGGACAATTCAAACACCAGACATCTCAAGTTTTTCTCTAGTGTAGACCTCAGCAAGCAATGAACTCCTTTAGTGACCGTAATGATCATGGAGATTTGGTCATCGCAAAATGTGATTAAAATGCCAACAATTATTGCATATTTTTGCATTGAAATACTTACAGTCATTAATTGATCCAAGTGATTTATTTTATTAATTCATAATATTGTCCAAATTGAAAGCGATTAGATCTGTGTTGCTGGGGTCAGGGTGAGGCAATATTACAAAAATGTGTGAGGCAATATTACACAAATGTGTGAGGCAATAGTACACAAATGTGTGAGGCAATATTACACAAATGTGTGAGGCAATATTACACAAATGTGTGAGGCAATATTACACAAATGTGTGAGGCAATATTACACAAATGTGTGCAGAAACACAATGTAGGATCCCTCTGATTTACATTTTTATTTTTTTTATTTTTGCACAGAAATCTGGAGGCGGCCAAATGGTGGCAACCATGAATAAGGAAATAGTGGGACAGTGTATGTTGAAGCTTGAAATGAAAGGAAATAGTGGGACAGTGTATGTTGAAGCTTGAAATGAAAGGAAATAGTGGGACAGTGTATGTTGAAGCTTGAAATAATGGAAATAGTTGGACAGTGTATGTTGAAGCTTGAATTGAAAGGAAATAGTGGGACAGTGTATGTTGAAGCTTGAAATGAAAGGAAATAGTGGGACAGTGTATGTTGAAGCTTGAAATGAAAGGAAATAGTGGGACAGTGTATGTTGAAGCTTGAAATGAAAGGAAATAGTGGGACAGTGTATGTTGAAGCTTGAAATGAAAGGAAATAGTGGGACAGTGTATGTTGAAGCTTGAAATGAAAGGAAATAGTGGGACAGTGTATGTTGAAGCTTGAAATGAAAGGAAATAGTGGGACAGTGTATGTTGAAGCTTGAAATGAAAGAACGAGACAAAAGAAAAGGGACGATGAATGAAATGTGTGATTTATTCAATGGGTGCGTGTTTTGGTGTGGAGATTAATTGTGTAGCTGTTGCTATGTGCTTTGTATTTGGGACGTATTTGGGTTTAAATATATATCTAGTCTATTAGGCTGTACATGCTCTAAGCTTGTTCCAAATCATTCCCGTACAAAACAATTCTGTTGCTACAGTGACACAAATGACAAATCACGTACAATAACACAAATGACAAATCACGTACAATAACAGAAATGCCAAATCACGTACAATAACACAAATGACAAATCATGTACAATAACACAAATGCCAAATCAGGTACAATAACACAAATGCCAAATCACGTACAATAACATAAATGACAAATCAGGTACAATAACGTAAATGAATACAAAAATACATGTAAATTATTTATATGAAAAATCTTGCATTTTTAGGGGTAGTTTAATCAAAGTCTCACATTTTACAAGTTTGTTGTGCAAAATTTAAAGTAAAATACAGGATGATTTTATCTTTGCATACATCAAGGTTCAACACAATATTCAACCCAATATTCAACCCAATATCAAACCCAATATTCAACCCAATGTTCAACACAATGTTCAACCCAATCTTCAACACAATGTTCAACACAATGTTTACAAGCAAATTTCAATCAATTGACTCAGCTTTTCGGCACAGTGTTATCAAATGGAATTCATCAAATACTCTCGTTCTAATCATTCTCAATTTCCCTGTAAATTTGTTTTCCTTATTTCTTCTAGTTTATGTATCTCTAAAATATGTTGGTCCATTATGATTATAGACCTTAATTTTCACAGTAACACTATATTATATCTTCTTTCACTTCCTAAAATCTTGGTTTAGAATAATTCTACTTCCGGCTACAACAATGGCGACCACTTGAGTTGTTAACTGTGCTCCGTTTCCTGTCGTATTTCCATTCGTCCTGCTTTGCTTAGGAAGGCTCTTTTGCACGCTGTGAGTCATGCGCAGCAGGAAGTGGTCAATACTCGGCAAGTCTCAGAGGTGATTCTTTAAGGGCTTCAGCGAAATTATGTGAGACCCATGAGTCATATTTTCAGTAATCCTTGTCCAACGCCACTTCAATGATTCTGGATTAACTGACATAACATGAGGCACTTTCTTAAAGTACATTGACCCTTTATTAGGGTCCATTTATTTAAAACTCATCATATTTATAGGCTGGGTTAAAAAATGATATTTTATTATGTAAACTTTGAGAGTCCCTGAAAAGCATTGTCTTTCCAACAGCGTTAAATATCAGTCTCAAACTTGTACCCGACGCCACCATTCTCGTTAAGCGAGTTCCGGTCTGCCACGCCCGGCTCGACGGTTCGATTCTTGGAGTAGTACAACCAGATCTGACGTATCAGATCCAAGGTCAGCATGTCTGTGGTGTTGGACTCGACCATCTTGACCACGAACACCCCGTCCGCCTTGAGGTACCTCCTGACCAGGTGCTTGAGATCCTTCTCCGAGACGTTGTTCTCGGACGTGTCCGGGAATATCATCCCCGTGTACTTGGTCATGAACTCGGTGATCCGCCTCTCGCTCAGCAGCTGGAAGCTCCACTTGACGAGGCTGAACGTGTTGGCGGCCAGCATGAACACCAGGCAGAACCACAGCACGAGGAACATCTTCTCCAAGAAGATGTTCACGGACAGCACACACTGGACCGTGAACGTGTTGACGTTGGCGAGGTGGTGGATCTTGAAGTCGCACAGTGACATCCTCGGGAAGTTGACCTCGTCCACCCACTCGCCCGTTTCCGTGAACGTTCTGAGGATGTCGTAGCCGAACGTCCAGTAGTTCAGGTTGAGGAAGGCAGAGATGCAGAAGAACTGCACGACGATGTTGAGGAGGTAGAGGAACTTGATGAAGAGGTAGATGATGACCAGGTAGCGACCGGAACGCTTGCCGTAGCAGACGAAGATGCTTTCGAGAACTCTGCGAAAGTTTGAGAACCTTCCGTTTCTGAAATACAAAACAAAAAAAGGAAATGATAAATCAGAAAATGAAATCTTACTTTAGACTTTAAATATTCATATATGATATTAAAAGAAAATATTTTTGGAATATTCTAGTAATAATTATTTGATTTTTTCAAACATATTTTAGTTGTTTTGTTGTTGTTTTTTTTTTTTGGTTTTTTTTTTTTTAAACCTTTGTTGATTAGTTTCATTAATTATTCCAGGATAATGTCCCATTTTTTATTCAATGTACTTTATGCTCTTTCAGCACTATCCTGATTAATTCCCTTGTATGTATATTCTAGTAATAATTATTTGATTTTTTCAAACATATTTTAGTTGTTTTGTTGTTGTTTTTTTTTTTTGGTTTTTTTTTTTGTAAACCTATGTTGATTAGTTTCATTAATTATTCCAGGATAATGTCCCATGTTTTATTCAATGTACTTCATGCTCGTTCAGCACTATCCTGATTAATTCCCTTGTATGTCTAGCAGATCCATTGGGTCTGGTGAGCGAGGGTTTTAGTTAAACTTATACATTAATACAAGATTATTTTTTAGAAATGTATATTCGCATGATGGTGAAAAGGCGCGGTGGGTATATAGTTGATGAACAATTTTGGACACATCCAAGATCTGCCTATTTAAAGGATGTGCTAAAGAGACAAGACGATAAGGTTCATACCTTTTGGGGCTGTTGAAATATGTAGTGATCCATCTGTCCAGAAAGACTGCCACATGACCTAGTTGTTGGTCTCTTTTGTCCTGTTCCATGTTGGCGGTCTCAAGAGTCATACCTGGACATACAAGCAACATACTGTGACAAATAGACAACATGCTGTGACATAAAGAGAACATGCTGTGAAATGCAAGCAACATACTGTGACATACAGACAGCATACTGTGACATGTAAGCAACATGCTGTGACATACAGACAGCATACTGTGACATGTAAGCAGCATGCTGTGACATACAGACAGCCTACTGTGACATACAGACAACATACTGTGCCATACAGACAACATGCTGTGACATACAGACAACATACTGGGACATGTACGGTAACTATTACCAACAACATGGCCTACTTACTTATGTCGTACAAAAAACAACATGACCTACTTACCAATGTCGTACCAACTATAGCATGACCTACTTACCAATGTCGTACCAACTATAACATGACCTACTTACTAATAATGCTGCTAACGTTTATACCAGAGAAGTTCTTCAACTCCCTCCAAGCGAATTTCGGCACGCGGAAGGTGAAGGCCATATAGATGAAGAAAATGGTGGACCATCGGTAAAAGCCGATATCGTGGAAATACCTGAGGATTTGAATACATCTTGGAGAACTACATCCATCAAAGAAAAATCCTATATATTCTGATATGTAACCGAAATTCCGTTCCTGGCTCACGCCTCTGATTACCGTGCTACCTGGCGATAGTTTCATGGGCGGCGACCATGCATGTGATGAGATTAGTTCATTATTCCAATGAAACGATCTATCAATCTTTTTATTTGGCCTACACTCCAAAGTGTCGTAAGAGTTGATATCTCCCCCCTCCCCACCCCACAAAACACTACACCTCTCAATTTGAACTCATTTCACTGCCACATTTCAGGTGCCAAGACATCTTAAAACGGGACTTAACTCCACTTTATGAAAATGAAACTCTTTTCCAAAAGTTATTTCTCTTGTTCTCGAGCTTAAACCAAATTCCAGTTCACTAGGTCTTAAGTCGAACCAAATTCCAGATAGCTAAATCTTAAATCAAATGTTTCTCCGTTCGAACGGCTCCAAATGAAACCATGTATCATTTCCCTCTTGCCCTTCTTGTAGAGTATAGAGTCGAAACCTGATGACTCGACTAGACTCCAAGCACCTAAAACTTCGAATTGTCTTAAGCAGACCTATTTCTCCTCTCTCCAGTGACAGGCGACTACTATGTCTTTCTATCAACACGGATCGTTTTTTTTTTTATAAGGCTCCGTCTTAGAGTTTTTGAGTCAAAATTGCATCTCGGATTTTTATAAATATCAATCTTTTATCAAAAAAACTTTCACCCCCCCCCCCCCCTCCTTTTCTATTTATTTTTCTATGTGTTCTGGAATGTTCATCTTCACCCCCGCCCGTGTTATTAAACCCACCCCCCCACCCCGGGCCACTCACCTGTCTCGTTCCAGCACAGGTATGGGCGTGTCGTCCGGTACGTAGTACATCTTGTGCACCCAGCAGTAGTGGTTCACGTACCGCCTGTGCTGCTTCTCGTTGTACTCCCTGGGGAGCCAGCAGAAGATGGGCTCCCCCACGTGCTGCTTGGCCGCCGCGCTGATCCCGAAGAACAGGAGCGTGCCGTACATGACCCAGTAGTTGAGCCTGTCCACAATGTCGTCGTCGTTGACGCCGATGTCGAAGGCGACGGCCGAGAAGGCGGAGATCACGTGACCTATGCCAAGACTTTTTTTTTGGGGGGGGGGGGAGGTGGGAGGGGAAATCGAATATGGGATAATTAATATTTAAAAAAATCAATCGAATAGGTAGTAATTAATTTAAACAAAAGTACCGACAAGTCGGCAAAGAGAGATAACTTCCATTGTGGCCACTAAAATTATTCATCGATGCTGGTATTGTTTTACACCCTGATCAGCCGGGAAGCACCTACCCTAGCTACGCCTCTGAGGATTTTTAGTTTTGAGCTACCGTTGGTGAGAAAAATTAAAGCAAAATATACGGAACCTACTTTATCTGAACCTACTTTGTATGAACCTACTTCTTTATGAACCTATTTCTATATTGAACCTACTTCTTAATGAAGCTATTTTTTTTAAGAACCTTCTTCTATATGAACCTACTTCTATATGAACCTACTTCTATATGAACCTTCTTCTATATGAACCTAATTCTATATGAAACCTACTTCTGTATGAAGCCTACTTCTATATTGAACCTACATCTATGTGAAAATATTTCTAAATGAACCAACTTCTATATGGAGCCTACTTCTATATTAAACCTTCTTCTTTATGAACCTACTTCTTTATGAACATACTTCTATATGGAGCCTACTTCTATAATGAACCTACTTCTTTATGAACCTACTTCTATATGGAGCCTACTTCTGTATTAAACCTACTTCTTTATGAACCTACTTCTATATGGATCATACTTCTATATTGAACCTACTTCTTTATGAACATACTTCCATATGGAGCATACTTCTATATTGTGCCTACTTTTATGTGAACCTATTTCTGTATGAACCTACTTCTATATGAACCTACTTCTATATGAACATACTTCTATATGAAACTACTTCTATATGAACCCACTTTTATATAAAACTACTTCTATATGAACCTATGTGTATATGAACCTATTTCTACATGAAGCTAATTCTGCATGAACCTACTTCTATATGAACCTACTTCTATATGAACCTACTTCTATATGAACCTACTTCTATATGAACCTACTTCTATATGAACCTACTTCTATATGAACCTACTTCTATAATGAACCTACTTCTATATGAACCTACTTCTATATGAACCTACTTCTATATGAACATACTTCTATATGAACCTACTTCTATATGAACCTACTTCTATATGAACCTACTTCTATATGAACCTAGTTCTATATGAACCTACTTCTATATGAACCTAGTTCTATATGAACCTACTTCTATATGAACCTACTTCTATATGAACCTACTTCTATATGAACCTACTTCTATATGAACCTACTTCTATATGAACCTACTTCTATATGAAACTTCTTCTATATGAACCTACTTCTAAATAGTATTATTTTCAATTTCGCAATCCTCAAATATTCACGTCGTTTTAAAAAGTTAGTAACGTCATTACTATTTAAAAAATCCATTTCGTATTCCTAACTGAAACCGTTGGAACCCATCGAAAGTAAAGGTTTTGGTTTGAGAAGCTTCCATAGGCGGCGGTATCTAGGGCGTGGTCTTAATGACGGTGCGGAGTGTGTCTTGGAAGGGGGACAACATAGTGTGTCTTCAAGGGGGACAACAGACTTTGTCTTAAAAGGGGCAACAGAGTGTGTCTTATGGGGGGACAACAGAGTGTGTCTTTCAAGGGGCAACAGAGTGTGTCTCTAAAGGGGACAAAAAAGTGTGTCTTTAAGGGGGATAACAGAGTGTGTCTTCAAGGTGGACAACAGAGTGTGTCTTTAAGGGGGGAAAGAGATTGTGTCTTTAAGGGGGACAACATAATGTGTCTTTAAGGGGAAAACAAACTGTGTTTTTAAGGGGGACAATAAATTGTTTCTTTAGGGGGAGACAGAGTGTGTCTTCAAGGGGGACAACAGAGTGTGTCTTAAGGGGGTACAACAGAGTGTGTCTATAAGAGGGGACAACAGACTGTGTCTTTAAGGAGGGAAACAGAGTGTGTCTTTAAGGGAGGAGAACATATTGTGTCTTTGAGGGGAACAACAAATTGTGTCTTTAGGGGAAAACAGATTGTGTCTTCAAGGGGGACAACAGAGTGTGGCTGAACGAGGAAATATGTCGATGTACGTATTTGTTCAACTTAAAAATTAAGCTAATTAAAACCGGCCTAGGCTTGATGAGAACATCCCTTAAAAATTAAGTCAGTCGTATAAATCATTTATGTTCATTTATGTTTGCATTTATGTCATTGTACGCGAGTTCTCATTTATTCAAAACAAAAGCGTACGTGTAAATTGGTAAACTTTGATAGAACGTGTGGTCTATGTGCCAAGTTTCAGCACTGGTCTATGTGCCAAGTTTCAGCACTGGTCTTTGTGTCAAGTTTCAGCACTGGTCTTTGTGTCAAGTTTCAGCACTGGTCTATGTGTCAAGTTTCAGCACTGGTCTATGTGTCAAGTTTCAGCACTGGTCTTTGTGTCAAGTTTCAGCACTGGTCTATGTGTCAAGTTTCAGCACTGGTCTATGTGCCAAGTTTCAGCACTGGTCTATGTGCCAAGTTTCAGCACTGGTCTATGTGCCAAGTTTCAGCACTGGTCTATGTGCCAAGTTTCAGTACTGGTCTATGTGCCAAGTTTCAGCACTGGTCTATGTGCCAAGTTTCAGCACGGTAGGATGACGGGAAGTGGGTCATTTAGCCTTCGGACTTTTTTTTCCACAAACTCACGAACAAAAGCGAAGTTAAGATAAAGGATTTAAAAATAAACCCATGTTTTTTAGTTTTGAATTCCGTGAAACCTACCTGGCTTGACAATGAGGACGCAATGCACAAGATGATACTTACATATCTGGTCAACAAATACATGCACACCAAAATAAGGCGCATTTGTTGCAGTATTAAAAAACACCATTTTTCAAAACAGAAAACAAAAAAAATTACCCGTGCACATGAGCGTCTATACTCGAGAGAGGGGGGGGGGGGGTAAAGATAATTTTTTCCCCAATACCCCCAGGGTTGCCAACTCAATAAAATTTAAATGTAAAGACACACATTAAAACCAATTTTTTTTAAAACACCATTTTTCAAAACAGAAAACAAAAAAAATTACCCGTGCACATGAGCGTCTATACTCGAGAGAGGGGGGGGGGGGTCAAGATAATTTTTCTCCCAATACCCCCAGGGTTGACAACTCAATAAAATTTAAATGTATAGACACACATTCAAACCAATTTTTTTTCTTCCGGACAATATTTCATTATAAATTTGTTAAGCCTGTGAAGCGAAAAAAAACGATTGTACATTCATACAACAACGCTTCTGTGACTATCAAATATCCGTTAGAATGCTTTTGTAGGAATGTTTGTCTGTTCGTCTATTTGTCTGTTCATCTACTTGTCTATTCGTCTATTTGTCTACTTGTCTGTTCGTCTATTTGTCTTTGACTTCAAGTGTAAAGTAAGCTACAACAAAAAATGACATGAGATATCCCATTCAAAAGATTATTTTTTACGACGTCCAATCTGTATTTCGGACATCATCCCAGGTCGAATTTGTTCGGACTGTCCGTAAATGTATGGACAGTTGGCAGCCTCAAGCCCCAGTCACCCAGGAATTCCCCCATCTGAGCATTCATGGACCCTTCCCAACCATCCCCACCCTTAAACCAAAAACTTTTATAACAGTACGAACACCCGCCCGTCATTTGTTTCCCTGGGGGTCTACAGACTTCTTCCTCTTCTATATATCAAAGGCCCACGATCAATTTGTTGATCATTCTGCCTCCAATGCATGTAGAGGGGATTCGCAATGTTTCTGTGCCTGGTTTACTAATAAACCTGTAAAGCTGCTTTAGTGATACGCCACATAGACCTTAAGACTTCTGAGGACATGTATAGTTGTGATACCCACATGATAACCACATGAAACCCACATATTCCACATAGACCTAAGACCTATTATTTCACGCACTCGGGGCACTGCATCTAACACGTTATAGTCTGTACCCAGGGGCGTTCCAAGGCGGCCGGATGTGGTGGTCCACTCCGAGCGACATTTTTTATTTTTGTATGGAGGTTGCGACGTAAATCAGTCAAGGGTGGCGGCTAAATTCTCGGCCCGCCCCCAGGTTTCTCTAACTCTAGTTACACCTCTGCCTGTACCCCATTGATATTTTTGTCTTTAATTTTATGCATAGAAAGTTTCTCATCACGTGATGATGATTAAGAAAACAACAACAAAAACAACATCAACAACATCAACAACATTAACAACACCAGCAACACCCCTTTGGTAGCATAAGTCCCGTAAAAAACTGTAATCACTTGCATCGTACTATTAGAATTATAACGAAAGGTTTATTGTATTTTGTTTCGCTAATATACATAAATACTTTTTAAAATGTTCAACATGTTTTTGACAAAAGTGTTTCTACAAAATGGAATCAATGGGCGTTGGACAATGGACAGTGATCAAATAATAAAATTACTTACTCATCCATGGTCTAATAAACACTGTATGACAGTCCACACTGTATGACAGTCCACACTGTTTGAGAGTCCACACTATGACAGTCCACACTATGACATTATGACAGTCGAGATTATATGACAGTCCACACTATGACAGTCGACACTGTATGACAGTCCAAAATGTATGAGAGTCCACACTTTGACAGTCCACACTATGACATTATGACAGTCGACACTGTATGACAGTCCACATTGTATGACAGTCCACACTGTATGACAGTCTCAGGTCTAGAATGACGCCCCTTGTATGTGTTTAGGGATGGAGAAGAATGTTACAAAAAAAAAAAAGAAACATGACTCGAAACAGATCTGAACCCAATGAGTGTTGTCAGAATGCCTCGATGATCAGGTCCAGAGTCTCAACCAACAGCAGCTAGCCAAAGAAAAAAGTGTCCTATGCAACGTTCAAAGACATTATAGTTAAATGACGCGCTGGGAAGGACAGCCATCATTTGAAGTTCTGGACATGTGATACCAGGGTACGGGATTCGCAACCCACCACACCACCCCCCTCCACCCACTTTTGACAAAAATTGTCCAAACCAGTTCTGAGAAGGATGCCATTACTATCTTATTGTGTGAAGCTAACCACTGTATTTTGAAAATATAATGTGACACTACTGTGATAATAATGTGACACTACTGTGACAATAATGTGACACTACTGTGACAATAAGGTGACACTACTGTGACAATAATGTGACACTACTGTGACAATAATGTGACACTACTGTGACAATAATGTGACACTACTGTGACAATAATGTGACACTAATGTGACAATGATGTACACTAATGTGACAATAATGTGACACTACTGTGACAGTAATGCGACACTACTGTAACAGTAATATGACACTAATGTGACAATAATGTGACAATAATGTGACACAACTGTGACAGTAATGTGACACTACTGATTTGCTCATAAGCTTCGTCGTCGTTGTAGTTGAATACAATTGCACACGTGTAAGGATGCAGGAAAACAAACTCAGCTGATGGCCAACCCGTTTTGACTGGACAACCAACCCCAGCTGGTGGTCAACCCGTTTTGACTGGACAACCAACCCCAGCTGCTGGTCAATTTGTTTTGACTGGACAACCAACCTCAGCTGGTGGTCAACCCGTTTTGACTGGACAACCAACCCCAGCTGGTGGTCAACCCGTTTGACTGGACAACCAACCCCAGCTGCTGGTCAATTTGTTTTGACTGGACAACCAACCTCAGCTGGTGGTCAACCCGTTTTGACTGGACAACCAACCCCAGCTGGTGGTCAACCCGTTTTGACTGGACAACCAACCCCAGCTGCTGGTCAATTTGTTTTGACTGGACAACCAACCTCAGCTGGTGGTCAACCCGTTTTGACTTGACAACCAATCTCAGCTGGTGGTCAACTCATTTTGACTGGATGACCAACCTCAGCTGGTGGTCAACCTGTTTTGACTGGACAACCAACCTCAGCTGGTGGTCAACCCGTTTTGACTGGACAACCAACCTCAGCTGGTGGTCAACCCGTTTTGACTGGACAACCAACCTCAGTAGGTTATCAACCCATTTTGACTGGACAATCAACCCCAGCTGGTGGTCAACCTGTTTTGACTGGACAACCAACCTCAGCTGGTGGTCAACCCGTTTTGACTGGACAACCAACCTCAGTAGGTTATCAACCCGTTTTGACTGGACAATCAACCCCAGCTGGTGGTCAACCTGTTTTGACTGGATTCATAGCTAATTGTTCATTGTCACATTAGCGTGGCTCCTCCTGGTTTCTGTGTGTATGTGGAAGGGGGGGGGGGGTGAGGGCTATTCAATCAACCCCCTTCCCTAACAAGGGGGGGGGGGGGGTCAGGGCTATTCAATCAACCCCCTTCCCTAACACACACCCCCCACCAAAAAAAGACAACAATTCTTGTAGATATCAAAGCAGTGAAGACAGTTTTAGGTCTAGTCAACGGAGCCCACGAAGGTAGTTGTTTTACGAGGGCAGAGACCTGTTGAACATGTAGAGGAGACTTGTTGAACATGTAGAGGAGACCTGTTGAACATGTAGAGGAGACTTGTTGAACATGTAGAGGAGACCTGTTGAACATGTAGAGGAGACCTGCTGAACATGTAGAGGAGACCTGTTGAACATGTAGAGGAGACCTGTTGAACATGTAGAGGAGAACTGTTGAACATGTAGAGGAGAACTGTTGAACATGTAGAGGAGAACTGTTGAACATGTAGAGTAGAACTGTTGAACATGTAGAGGAGACCTGTTGAACATGTAGAGGAGACCTGCTGAACATGTAGAGGAGACATGTTGAACATGTAGGGGAGACCTGTTGAACATGTAGGGGAGACATGTTGAACATGTAGAGGAGACCTGTTGAACATGTAGAGGAGACCTGTTGAACATGTAGAGGAGACCTGTTGAACATGTAGAGGAGACTTGTTGAACATGTAGAGGAGACCTGTTGAACATGTAGAGGAGACCTGTTGAACATGTAGAGGAGACCTGTTGAACATGTAGGGGAGACCTGTTGAACATGTAGGGGAGACCTGTTGAACATGTAGAGGAGACCTGTTGAACATGTAGAGGAGACCTGTTGAACATGTAGAGGAGACCTGTTGAACATGTAGAGGAGACCTGTTGAACATGTAGAGGAGAACTGTTGAACATGTAGAGGAGAACTGTTGAACATGTAGAGGAGAACTGTTGAACATGTAGAGGAGACCTGTTGAACATGTAGAGGAGATTGGCAGAGTAGACACCAGGAACATTCCCTCCCTACCTAATACACCGGGAGATGAAGATGATGTTTCAACACATGCCGTAATGTGTGTTTGTAACCTCCTCTGATGTAAGCCGGACACGCGTGTCACCACCGTGGACATTGCATTCATTTCTTCGTCGGGTGTATCTGACTCAACACGACTATCTTACTATCCTACTATCCTACTATCCTTATGCTTGTGTTTATCGCACGTTAGACGTCTGGAGTGTCCTCGTGGGGTGGAACTAGATGGCACTTCAAGAATAAGTGTTAACAATAGTTCTGATGGTAGGCTCCGGCGTGGTTGATAAGGACAGGATTGTGTGCCTGTGTCTGTGTGTGTGTATGTGTGTGGTGTAAATGCTGTTGTGGAGATAGTGTTGTGTGTGTGGGGGGTGTGGGTTATGGGTGGCGGGGGTGGGAGTGATGGAGGTGACATGTAGAGTACTGAGTTAAGGGGTCGTGATGAGGTGCTGATGACGTGAAGATGGGGAGATTAAGGATGGTACAGCGTTGTCGGGATGGAAGTGTAGCTGCAGCCTATTTTTAGGTGGGTGAATTTCCGTACAGGGACTCTCACATATTTTATTCAGCCACTGTGACTCTGGGGGTAGTCCTGTCAACCACTGTGATAATCCTGTCAACCACTTTGATAATCCTGTCAACCACTGCGATTATTCTGTCAACCACTGTGATAATCCTGTCAATCACTGTGTGATAATCCTGTCAACCACTGTGATTATTCTGTCAACCACTGTGATAATTCTGTCAACCACTGTGATAATCCTGTCAATCACTGTGTGATAATCCTGTCAACCACTGTGATTATCCTGTCAACCACTGTGGTAATCCTGTCAATCACTTTGATCATCCTGTCAACCACTGTGATAATCCTGTCAAGTACTTTGATTATCCTGTCAAGTACTGGGATTATCATGTCAAGTACTGTGATTATCCAGTCAACCACTGTGATACTCCTGCCTATACATCATATAATATATACCCATCATATAAGGTCTAACCATCATGCCAGGCCTGGTCATCATATAAGGCCTATCCATCATATGGGACGTTACCATCACATAAGGTCTAACCATCATGCCAGGCCTGATCATCATATAAAGCCTATCCATCATATGGGACCTTACCATCACATAAGGTCTAACCATCATGTAAGGCCTGATCATCATATAAAGCCAACCCATCTTATAAGGCCTATCCATTATATAAGATCTACCCATCATGCATCATATAAGGCCTATCCATCATATAAGGCCGAACCATCGGGTTGACACCACTGATTACCTTAAAGTCACATAAAGCCATACCATTGGGTTGACACCACTGATTACCTTAAAGTCACATAAAGCCATACCAGTGGGTTGACACCACTGATTACCTTAAAGTCACATAAAGCCGAACCATTGGGTTGACACCACTGATTACCTTAAAGTCACATAAAGCCGAACCATTGGGTTGACACCACTGATTACCTTAAAGTCACATAAAGCCGAACCATTGGGTTGACACCACTGATTACCTTAAAGTCACATAAAGCCGAACCATTGGGTTGACACCACTGATTACCTTAAAGTCACATAAAGCCGAACCATTGGGTTGACACCACTGATTACCTTAAAGTCAGTTTTTTGTTGGAATGCAGTGTTGCCCCGTGGCCTGAGATGGTCCCATAGTCTATAAATAGAAACGGCCAGACAGAAGCAAAGCTTATTGGAAGCGTTTATTGGAATCTAATCTTAGTGCTTGTACTTTTATTGGAATCTAATCTTAGTGCTTGTACTTTTATTGGATCTAATCTTAGTACTTGTACTTTTATTGGAAACTAATCTTAGTGCTTTTACTTTTATTGGATATAATCTTAGTACTTGTACTTTTATTGGAAACTAATCTTAGTACTTGTACTTTTATTGGAAACTAATCTTAGTACTTGTACTTTTATTGGAAACTAATCTTAGTACTTGTACTTTTATTGGAAACTAATCTTAGTACTTGTACTTTTATTGGAAACTTATCTTAGTACTTGTAATTTTATTGGAAACTAATCTTAGTACTTGTTTTTTTCTACTTAATTCAAACATTTTTTAAAATAACGATCCTACTGTACAATGTATTTATTTATTTTAAAAAAAAAATCATTATTTATTAAAAAAAATATTAAGTAAGTTTCTAATGATGTCCAGTTAGAAAATACAATCCATTCGAACAACTCTCCCATGTTCTAACTGGCATCTCTTAGACCAGGCGTCACCAAACTTTTATTTTTATCGCGGGCCGGATAACGGACAAAATGACGGACGCGGGCAAGATAATCATCCCGTCCAACACTTGCAGGCCAGAACGAAAGCTCTGGGGGGGAAAAAAGATGCAAAACTAAGTCTAGTATTCCATGTTTATCATGGGCGAGTGGCGAGCAATGGACAACATACCAAAGACGACCAGCAGTTTTATTGACTTAAGAAGTTAGCAAAGAAGGCGACGTTAGAAAAAAGAAAGTTACATCAGACCTAGTGCGCACATATCAGCAAAAAGATTAGTGAGATTTAATTTGTGAAACTGAGGTTTGGTTTTCAAGACATCATCAATGTTTGGTTTGGAACTGATGCGTCCAGTCAAGAGAATTGCTTTCAAATGTTCATCAGCCAATCTCGTGCGATGTGTTCACAAACATGACAATATTTCAACAAGAAAATCTGGGCACAGTAATTGAAAATTGTAAATTTAAGGCCAATTGCAGCCAGGAGGTCTACGAACGTTGGATAATCTCGTAGTAGTCTAAACGTACTATTTCAAGTGTATGACATCGTCTTGTGTCCCATACATTTGGTCAAACAAATTCAAGTCTTAGAGCGAACACAATTTAAATTTATTGAATTAAAGAAAAATTAGAACCAAGTTCCATTCCAAGAAACTGGCATTCGAACAAATCTTTCCATTTCCTATTCGCATGTCTCAGACTTAACCAATAAGGAAGGAAAAAAAAGGGGCAAAAATAACTAAATTTCCGATCTACTAAATTTCTGTTCGACCTAACTTTTGTCGATCAATTTTCACACGACCGAATTTCTTCTAAACCAATTTCCGAATACGAATTTCGAGAATATGACTTGGATTTTGATAGTCGCCTCTTAAGATATGACAAACTTTTGACCGAAATAGATTTAGCTCTGAGAAGTATGTTTATATGTCTGCCTAGTGTCAATGCTTGGTATAAGACTCACGTTGATGTTGTAGTTGTTGGTTTTGTTTCAGTATAAAAGTTTATACCTTGAGCTTAGTTTAATTTCCAAACATCAAATTTTCAAAATAAAGTTCATCCTTGTTTACTTCTTCATTTTTTGCATCTGCCAACCCCTCTCCCACCCCTACGACCCACTTTCATTCTGAAGCCTTACATAACAGTTGACCGTAAGAAGATCTTCCAACTGACCATAAGAAGACCTTACAACTGACCGTAAGAAGATCTTCCAACTGACCGTAAGAACATCTTACAACTGATCGTAAGAAGACCTTACAACTGACCGTAAGAAGACCTTACAACTGATCGTAAGAAGACCTTACAACTGACCGTAAGAAGACCTTACAACTGACCGTAAGGACATCTTACAACTGACCGTAAGAAGACCTTACAACTGACCGTAAAAGACCTTACAACTGTCCGTAAGAAGACCTTACAACGATACTACTCGCAAAGACTTTACAGACAGGAACCGTCGACGACACGGCTTACAGAAAGGGAGACTACTCTGATTTGTAACAAGATTTTTAGTCTGAGAAATATATTCCAGTTATCTACCTTCTCAATAAATCACTAAAAAATGTACTAAATTTTCGGATCTCCTTGATTTTTTTAAAAACGCGGGGGGGGGGGGGGGGNTCAAGCGGGGTCTCCAATTTTTAAGGGGCCCAAAGTTGCGATGGGGAAAATAATTTAACGATCGATTTTGAATACAGAGGGAACCAAACTGAAAAGTTACCCTGGGGGTGGGGGGGGGGGTAAGGAAGTGTACGAGATAAATAAACAAAACACGAGCCACCAAACTACTGGTCTCCGTGACATGAACTAGGGGGATTTGAGGTAAAAACAACACAGGTATCACGTGAGTATGGTTTGTGTCCAGGCGTAACTCATTGGACGTCTTGTCGTAAGACATAATGTGTTACATAGCCGACACGTGGAAAGATTTCAATAGCACGAGACGAGGAGCACATATCCAAGCCTCGAGCCACATGGCGAGTGCATGAACTTGGAATAGCATAGTGGTATCGATGTGTGTGTGAGGTGTCACGTTGAGGTGTTAAGATGAGGTGTCACGGTGAGGAGTCACTCTGAGTATATTAAGAGAGTAGACACATTTGGCGATGGTTAGACCCACATATTCTGAGCATGCCGACAAGGTCATGCAGCCCCAAAATACCATCATCCAGCATCAAGGTGGCAGGGGCGTAGTGGGGGTTAAGTGCCGCCCACGGTGGCTTAAGACTGTCTTTTTGCCGCCGCCCATTTTGCATCTCAGTCTTTCATATTGCGACTCAACAATTTCTCTAGACGCCTCTCCCCTCCTGATTTTTATTCCTCGACCCGCCGCTGTAGTTGGATATATTTATCGCCCCCACCCCCAAACACTTCAGTCTTCAGATTGCTAGATTTGATTCCTATTCCAAGCTGTGGGTCCAGTAGTTAACAGCTAGGCGTGGCTCGTCGAATCAATGCTAGCATTAGCCCTCGTCCTCGCCGCCTCAAACGAATCATCCCATCTCTCAGGGGTCGAGTTTCACGAGTTCTGATAGGATGCAATCATCTGATGAGCTCCTTCGAATGTTGGAAGATTAGCGCTGCTGTGTTTAAACGTAAGAAGACACCCCCCCCCCCCCCCCCCCCCCCCCACACATCGAGTGGTAAATAAGATTGCACAGAAAGAGCAGAAGAGTCAGTGACTCTTTGAACTCAGAGACTCTTTCAGTTACGCCAGCCGTTCACATTTATACGCCTTGATTTTTACCCCATATTTTACACTCAATATTTTAATTCTCTTATTTTACACCTTAAATTTTACACCATAAATTTTACACCTTACATTTTACACCTCACATTTTATATCTAACATTCAGCGAATTTGAAAAACATCTAAAAAGTCAGCAGTGCCATCTCACCGACTATAAGAGTCCCCCAACTATGACATCACCATTGTATAGTTTTTGCTTTAAAATTGATGTTATGACAATAAGAGCACCTGATGATAAATAACATTGGTGGAATTTCAATAAACAACTCTTTGGTGAATTGGTCATGACATAGATGTTTATGTGGAAAGGGGGTGGGGGCTAAATATGGCGATGGTAGGCAGGGATGATGCCTGGAATGGTAGGCAACGATGGTATGTGAGGATGAGTAGGAAGGGATGGCACATGGGATTGGTAGGCAGTGATGTTATGTGGGGATGGTAGGCAGGGATAGTATGTAAGGATGGTAGGGAGGCATAGTAAATAAGGTTGGTTGGCAGGGATTTAGGCAGGAATGGTAGGCAGGCATAGTAGGTGAGGATGGATGGCAGGGATGGTAGTCATGGATGTAGGCAGGGATGTTAGGTAGGGGTGGTAGGTAGGGCTGGTAGGTAGGGATGGTAGGCAGAGATGGTAGGCAGTGATGGTAGGCAGGGATGGTAGGCAGGGATGGTAGGTAGGGATGGTAGGCAGGGATGGTAGTTAGGGATGGTAGGTAAAGATGGTTGGTAGGGATGGTAGGTAGGGATGGTAGGTAGGGATGGTAGGTAGGAATGGTAGGTAGGGATGGTAGGCAGGGATGATAGGCAGGGATGGTAGGCAGGGATGGTAGGCAGGGATGGTAGGCAGGGATGGTAGGTAGGGATGGTAGGCAGAGGTGGAAGTTAGAGGTGGTAGGTAAAAAGCGTTGGTGATGAGTGGTTTAAAGATATGAGGGTGTGTGGAGAGGGTGTGTGGAGAGGGTGTGTGGAGAGGGTGTGTGGAGAGGGTGTGTGGAGAGGGTGTGTGGAGTAGGTGTGTGGAGAGGGTTGTGGAGAGGGTGTGTGGAGAGGGTGTGTGGAGAGGGTGTGTGGAGAGGGTGTGTGGAGAGGGTGTGTGGAGA
>CAXITT010000007.1:843081-900624 GCA_964033795.1 Lymnaea stagnalis
ACCGTAGTCACTTCAATCAATCAAGCCGATTGTTTACATAATACCTCACCGTAGTCACTGCAATCAATCAAGTTGATCATTTACCTAATACCTCACCGTAGTCACTTCAATCAATCAAGCCGATTGTTTACATAATACCTCACCGTAGTCACTGCAATCAATCAAGCCGATTGTTTACATAATACCTCACCGTAGTCACTTCAATCAATCAAGCCGATTGTTTACATAATACCTCACCGTAGTCACTGCAATCAATCAAGCCGATTGTTTACATAATACCTCACCGTAGTCACTGCAATCAATCAAGTTGATCATTTACCTAATACCTCACCGTAGTCACTGCAATCAATCAAGCCGATTGTTTACATAATACCTCACCGTAGTCACTTCAATCAATCAAGCCGATTGTTTACATAATACCTCACCGTAGTCACTGCAATCAATCAAGTTGATCATTTACCTAATACCTCACCGTAGTCACTTCAATCAATCAAGCCGATTGTTTACATAATACCTCACCGTAGTCACTGCAATCAATCAAGCCGATTGTTTACATAATACCTCACCGTAGTCACTTCAATCAATCAAGCCGATTGTTTACATAATACCTCACCGTAGTCACTGCAATCAATCAAGTTGATCATTTACCTACTACCTTTCATTTAAGCTAATGATATACCTAATATCTTTTAATTAAGCCTATCATATACCCAATACCTTTCAATCAAGCTAATCATATACCTAATACCTTTAAGTTAAGCAAATGATATACCCAATACCTTTCAATCAAGCTGATAATTTGCTTGAAGTTTATACACAATTACATTTTCTGATAATTTAATAGCTTCAATTTGTCAAGAAAGGAAGAATCTTTACTTAGTATGTAATGTCATTCAAGATAGGAGCGTATTTGATGAAAAATTGCAGCTTAGAGAAATATGGATTTCTATAAAATATTTGCGCACTTATTTTTTAATTAGAATATGATGTTGTGGTAAGATTTTATAGAATATTGTAATGCAGTGGTTCTGAACCTTTCTAATGCCGCGACTCTTTAACGTAGCTCCTCATGTTGTAGTTCCTTCTTCATAACTATGTGTTTTCCGATGGTCTTAGGCAACCCCTGTTAAAGTGTCGTTCGACACACAGGTTGAGAACCACTGGTATAATGTAATTAGTATTAAATTTAAAACATTTTTTTTCCAAAACAAAATTGTATACTTTATTTGATGAAATAAACCTTGTTAAAAATTAGGCTTCTCAAATAACTTTCAGTCCAATTACCATACGGTATAATTTTGATACATTAATTAAAGCTATTTTATTAATTACATTTTAAAACTCTTTTCTAGTGGATCTTTATCGCCTTGGGAAATCTTGGGAAAGTTTTTAACAAAATCTTGGGAATATTGAAAAAAGTGAGTGGCAGACTAAAGGGGGATAACTAAGGAAATTGCAAACATCGACAAGAATCAAAAGTTTAAAATGACTTCTGACATTTCGTTCGCCGGTTTTGGTTAAAACTTTTCCAAGTGGATGGCATAGATCAAAATTTCATAGAAAATATTTGAGTAAAATAAAGACTATAAAGATAATCAAGGTAAGATATGAATAATGCATTAGGATTGAGTACGTTTTTCAAGTGATATTTAATATCCAGTTTTGTCATTTTAGACTAGAATTAGTTATTAGTAATATTAGTACTAGTAGAGAATGGCTCAAATATGGGACAAACTGCAGTTACAACAACAATTGACAGCATTACATCTTACTTTTAAGGGTTTGATGTACACATTAAAATTTACGCATAAAAGAAAAAACCCTCGCCATTTCATCAAGCGCTGATTTTTTTCAAACCCAATTTATTAAAAAAAATCTCAAAGTCAAAGGATTATGATTTGGTATTACTTAAATAATATTGGCCAATTAGGGCTAGCGATAGTGACATGTCACATACTAGTGAATACACTAGACTGACTAGAGTGACACTTAAGTTTAAAGAGTAAAGAATTAATATTATATACCTGGAAGTAAAAGATAACTTCAAACATTATAATATTATTTTTTCTTTAATTATGAATATGATGATAAATCTCTTTATAAACATTTAATTTCTTATCTTAGTAATCATAGAGTAGAGGCATCAGCAACATAATCCTAAGTTCCATAGTTATCTTCATGCAAGACTGACCCCATTCAGTATAATATATTGACATTGATTTGATATTGAATATGGTGTTATTGCATTGTCTGGTATTGAATTCAAGTTTTAAAAGTTTTCTTAATACTGGTGCATCTAACAATTCTAACACTGGGGTCATATAGTTAGCTGTCATTAGCTGTCAGTAGCCATCTAGCCCTGTACTGGGGTCATATAGTTAGCTGTCAGTGGCCGTCTATAAACAGTCCGCAGCCTTGCAAAATTTCAAGTTTTTCTGATAAAATATTTATGGAATAAATGTTAATACATATTGGAGGAGATTTTTATTAAAATACTACATGACTGTCGAGATAATACAATTTTTTTATGTTTTCAAACAAATTGTTGACAATCTCTTGTCCAATCCAATAAAATGTGATATGCTTCTCAATATAGCAGGTAAGTGGTTCGCAGGATGGTGGTTTATTGGTTCTCAGGATGTTGGTTTAGTGATTCTCAAGAGGGTAGGTTAGTTGTTCTCAAGATGGTGGGTAACTGGTTCTGTCACAGTACAGAAAGCTTTATTAACTCTTTTCATTCCCCTTATATAGAAATCGTATAACTATATACGTCATTTATTTTCGCTAATAAAATATTGTATTTTTTATTGTTTTAAGTGTTCTATAGCTATTTTATCATACATTTGGAAGAAAAATAAATACAAAAATAATATTTAAAGATTTTAAATAAAAATTGATGATTTTTTGCCGAAGCGTTACTCGCCATTTTTTGAAAATTTGTGCAAGACGCTTGTCGACTCGGCAGCTCAAAATTTTAAATAAATACTACTGACGAAAATATTGACCAAATTTTATCTGAAACATCTGAGGAAGATAGTTGGGAACCTGAATCTAGTGACTTTGATTCAGATTTTGATGAGAATCTGCCTTTATAGCCCATTATAATCAATAAAACTAGAAGGTTAGTAATCAAGTGTTTCGTCATTCTATATTTGTTTAGATTTTTACTTTTATTTTAATTTTATCGATGATTTTAATCATAATTGAAGCATTTACTACCCATTTTAAAATGAATCTACGCAAATAAAATCATTGAATAATTTACGAATATTTTATTAATATATATTTATAAATAATTTTAGAAGACGTTATTCTTAGAAACTGTTCCTGAGGAATGTAAACAATGCAGTCGGCATTGATTATTATGATATATTTCATCCTAAAGGACATGAAATTTGTTATCTATGTGTGTTGTAAAAAATTAATTATCTGAAACTAATTTTGTTGTTATCATAATGGTTTTAGACAGTTTTTGAAATATTAAAAACTGGAAATTTAAGTAAGTATATATTTTATATTCATTGCATCCCTAATAGTTGCATCATATATGTCTATAATATTAGTTCTTCTCTTACATTCACAGGCTAGGCTTGTATGAGGTTCGAGATGATGACCCACTGGTTCCCACTCCTAAGTTTCCCCCAGCCAGAAAGCCAGGCTGACATGTGTGGGAAGAATCCAGGCTCTCCATGATGTACAAGATAAATAATGGGCTGGTCCACTGTTCCAGTATTAAACAGAAACTTGTCCCTCTCCCCCATAGACAGCGACGAGGCCATGACAGGCAATTCAGGCTCATACCAGCAAGAAAATCAGGGACTGGAACAATCTCTCAAAAGGAACGGTTGAGGCGACAACACTAGACACATTTGTGTCTATTGCCTCAAGCCTTCAAACCCCTAGTGCATGATTCCCTCACAAAGTGGCACTGGAAATCTGTGAAATTTCCTCGTCAACACCAGGAACAGAAACATTGCAATTCCCATCTACATGCATAGGAGCCAAAATGATCAATAAATTGATCATGGGCCCTTAAGATATAGAAGAAGAAGAAATGTCATCATTACATGGATACAATCTGCATCCTAAAGTCTAAGGATTTTCAAGATATATTTCTCACTGAATTTGGTTGAAACATTTGTAAAATACACCTATTCAACTACCATGGGACCTTCTAAACCTTCCATCAACTGTGGTTTGTTGATACCTCAACAACATATCACTTTTACACATTTCTAGGACCACTAATGTGCACGTCAACTGTACAAGTCGCCAGTGTACAAAAATACTCTTCAACCGCAACAATTTTTCATTACTACCATGAATAGTGGGCTCATGCCGTATTCCCAAAAACAGATTTATTCAAATAAGACATTCTTCAAAGTTTATAATATTGAAACAGACAATGAGGACAAAATGTGCCAAGTGAACTTGTCAGACTTGATCAAAAGTAAATAAAGATAAAAACCAAAGCAATGTGATATGATCAGAGATCATATAATTTATACTGTGTTGAGTGGAGAGAAATTTAGACACGCCTCACTTATTTCAAATAATATGACAGCAAATGGATTTTCTTTTGTGAACAAAACCAAAACTGATTTGTGTCTTTCTAGGCAATTATTGGGGAGAAAACCAAAACTGATGGTGTCTTTCTAGGCAATTATTGGGGAGAAAAACCAAAACTGATGGTGTCTTTCTAGGCAATTATTGGGGAGAAAAACCAAAACTGATTTGTGTCTTTCTAGGCAATTATTGGGGAGAAAAACCAAAACTGATGGTGTCTTTCTAGGCAATTATTGGGGAGAAAAACCAAAACTGATGGTGTCTTTCTAGGCAATTATCGGGGAGAAAAACCAAAACTGATTTGTGTCTTTCTAGGCAATTATTGGGGAGAAAAACCAAAACTGATGGTGTCTTTCTAGGCAATTATTGGGTAGAAAACCAAAACTGATGGTGTCTTTCTAGGCAATTATTGGGGAGAAAACCAAAACTGATGGTGTCTTTCTAGGCAATTATTGGGGAGAAAACCAAAACTGATTTGTGTCTTTCTAGGCAATTATTGGGGAGAAAACCAAAACTGATGGTGTCTTTCTAGGCAATTATTGGGGAGAAAACCAAAACTGATGGTGTCTTTCTAGGCAATTATTGGGGAGAAAACCAAAACTGATGGTGTCTTTCTAGGCAATTATTGGGTAGAAAACCAAAACTGATGGTGTCTTTCTAGGCAATTATTGGGGAGAAAAACCAAATATTGTCAAATCAGATTTTGAAATCATGCAATTCATTCCTGTGACCTGTGTGGTGTTGACCAGTTGATAAATCAATATATCATTCTTAGTAAAGAGAATGGCACTGGATTAAACCTTTTTTTTATGTAGTTGATAATGGCTGCTATAATCTCTTCAGGTTTGTTCAAAAGAAAACTGTGATATAGACGAACAGAAGCAAACTGACATTTTGTTCTCAGCTGACTTCACCGAGGAAATTATTTTGGCATTAGATGATTTACTAAAAGTGATGTTGTTCCAAGTGCCGCAAATGTAAATAACACCAAATAAAATATAAATGCACTAATTCCTGATTGCATAGATTTTAAAAGCTACTCTACAGTGTGCCATAAATTAGGAATGCTAAGAAAATAAAATCATAAATCATGGTAAATGTAACCTTGTTAAAAAAAAATCAATAATCTTTCCGAGTAACATTACCATGAAGTTTTAAGTCTCTATTATTTTTCTAAATCTTGACGTAATTTTTAAAAGGTAAAATGATAATAACCTATTATTTTTGTGAATACTTTGTGGGGGTGGGGGGGGGGAATTTTTATTTAAAAAAAAAATATTTCCCCCTTTTGATACATTTTACAAAATAATTTATATTTTGGTCAAATTCTCATGAAATGTTCTAAATCATTCATATGATACAAAAAAATGAATTAAAAAAACAAATAGCATTTTTTTTTGTTCACAACTTCTAAGTATTGAAACTATGTGTTTGAAAACAAATATTTTTAGAAACCTCATGCATTTCCCCACAATAATATATATAGCATCATGAATTTTAGACACGGATTCTAAAAGTTATTGACTCTTTAGTAAGGTCACTAGAAATCTCATGAAAAACAGGCAAAATTCAAGGAATGTAAATAGTTAAATCTACTATTATATCCAGCCATAGGAAGAAGTATTTTTAATTGTTCACCATCAGTATATGGTGACATGTTAATCATGGGATCCATAATTATTAGGCGATGAAATATAATCATGGAATTCACAAGCATTCGCCAGTGATGTGTTAATCATGGGATCTACTTCTGTACTGACAGAGGTAACCTGGGAAATAATCGCATATAATTATATTCACAGAAAGATTATCACCCTCAACTTAAGTGAAGAACTTAGTTGATTGCCACACATGTGTCTCGAAATAATGTGAGTTTAATGCAAGGCAATTTATGTGTGTAACTCAATTTTTCAATTTCGTAGTTAAAATCATTTATCAATTTATTTTAAAAAGTTTTGTTGATTTTCATGGATTTCAATACTGTCAGTAATGGACTGAAGTTTCATGGCAAATGATGGCTGATTTATGAGCTTGATAAATACTATAGATGTCCTGTGTTATATTGTTCTATGGATGTCCTGTGTTATATTGTTCTATAGATGTCCTATGTTATATTGTTCTATAGATTTCCTGTGTTATATTGTTCTATAGATTTCTTGTAATATATTGTTGTATAGATATCTTGTGTTATATTGTTGTAGTTTTAAAATGTTATCTTTTTAAGAATATTTATCTTTGTGTTGAAATAGTGAAAAGGAATATTTACATTGCATCAAAAGAAATTTCCATTCATTTCCATCAATAAAAGAATCTTATCTGATATTATCTGATATTATCTGATCTTATCTTATCCTAAATGATCAGGAGTTACTAAAGCTGACATTTTTTTTACCACATTCCTCTAAAAGAGTTTGACAATTGTCTGACAGGATACTAATTTGGGTTGCATATCTTGATGCATATTAGATAAAGGGAAGAAATCATCAAAATCTATGTACCTTTTTTACTTTAGTTAAAGGAAAATAAATCTCTAAAACATATGTTAAATGAATCTCATAAATCTATCTTTCTATTTCTTCCTTGTGTCGTTGCCTCTTATGACAAGATTCACTTTTTCCGTTATTGACCTAAAATTTTAATGTCTGGAAATATTTATCTAAATAATTATTTCTCTGAAACTGGTGATAAGACTAACAATATGTGACCCATGTTAAACTGTTCAACTTTGGATTGCCTCTCCTTGTTCAACTTTGGATTGCCTCTCCTTGTTCAACTTTGGATTGCCTCTACTTGTTCAATGTTGGATTGCCTCTCCTTGTTCAACTTTGGATTGCCTCTCCTTGTTCAACTTTGGATTGCCTCTCCTTACTGAAGTTTCTGGTGGGAGTCATTTGTGAGCAAAGAACTTGTTCTTGACTCAAGGACCACTTATTGTTATCAGTGATATTTTCTACAGGGATGACTTCATCTGAAAGTTAATTGACTTCATCTGAAAGTTCTTTGACTTCATTTGAAAATTCTTTGACTTCATCTGGAAGTTCTTTGAATTCATCTGAAAATTGTATGACTTCATCTGAAAGTTCTTTGACTTCAGGCTCTGCTTGTTTGGTGGATGACAAATCTTGATGACTGACTGGCGTATGGGAAATATTGATGCATGGTTGGGACAATTGTAATATTGATGAATTGGTGGGTCACGTGTTATATTAATGAATTGGTGGGTCACGTGCTATATTAATGAATTGGTGGGTCACGTGTTGTATTGATGAAATTGGTGGGTCACGTGTTATATTGATGAATTGGTGGGTCACGTGTTATATTGATGAAATTGGTGGGTCACGTGTTATATTGATGAATTGGTGGGTCCCGTGTTACATTAATGAATTGGTGGGTCACGTGTTATATTGATGAATGGTGGGACACGTGTTATATTGATGAATTGGTGGGGCACGTGTTATATTGATGAATTGGTGGGACACGTGTTATATTGATGAATGGTGGGTCACGTGTTATATTGATGAATTGGTGGGACACGTGTTATACTGATGAATGGTGGGTCACGTGTTATATTGATGATTGGTGGGTCACGTGTTATATTGATGAATTGGTGGGACACGTGTTATATTGATGAATGGTGGGTCACGTGTTATATTGATGAATTGGTGGGTCACGTGTTATATTGATAAAATTGGTGGGACACGTGTTATATTGATGAAATTGGTGGGTCACGTGTTATATTGATGAAATTGTTGGGATACGTGTTATATTGATGAAATTGGTGGGTCACGTGTTATATTGATGAATTAGTGGGTCACGTGTTATATTGATGAATTAGTGGGACACGTGTTATATTGATGAATTGGTGGGTCACGTGTTATATTGATGAAATTGGTGGGGCACGTGTTATATTAATGAATTGGTGGGTCACGTGTTATATTAATGAATTGGTGGGTCACGTGTAATATTGATGAAATTGGTGGGTCACGTGTTATATTGATGAATGGTGGGTCACGTGTTATATTGATGAAATTGGTGGGACACGTGTTATATTGATGAATGGTGGGATTTTTTAGATTATGCATCTTCAATCTGGGACCCATTTACCTAGAAGAGCATCGACAGGTGGTCCAGCGACGGGCAGCAAGCTTTGTCCTGAACAGCTACAGGAATACCTCTAGTGTTGGCAGCATGCTGGACACACCAGGCTGGTCACCATTGGAGGAACGACGACGACAATCCAGGCTCTCCATGATGTACAAAATAAATAAGGGGCTTGTCCACTGTTCCAGTATTAAACAGAAACTTGTCCCTCTCCCCCATAGACAGTGACGAGGCCATGACAGGCAATTCAGGCTCATACCAGCAAGAAGCCAGTATAGGAGCTGCTCATTCCTGCCCAAGAAAATCAGGGACTGGAACAAGCTTTCAAAGGAAACAGTTGAGGCGACAACACTAGACAAATTTGCGTCTATTGCCTCAAGCCTCCCAACCCCCATTGCATGATTCCTTCACAAAGAAGCACCACTTGTAATCATTGAGATAGCCTCATCAGTACCAGGAACAGAAACATTGCAAATCCCCTCTACATGCATAGGAGCCAAAATGATAAATAAATTGATCGTGGGCTCTTAATATATAGAAAAAGAAGAAGACTTGGTGGGGCACGTATACTATTGATTAATTGGTGGGACAGTTGTAATATTGAGACAATGCTGTTGTAATTCGCACACTACGGCTGCACTGGTGGGGCGCTACTTATCCGTGTGGAATGGCGAGCAGCGGTGGCAACCTTCGTTTTGGGAGCGCCCTCCGTCTCTTTAACTGAATGAGTCGCTTCTTCTTTGCATGTTCAACTTTTTTATATCTCGCTTTATATTACCATTAAAACATAATTGAAAATTAAATCAAAATTCATTAAGTATAAATATATTACTAGCCATGGCCCGCCAGGCGATTGCGGCCTCGGTGTGTGAACTTACCATAGACTAAAGCTACTTCCTAAAACACGCACTCAAGTAACGCACTTTATAAGATTCCCAGTTAGAGAAACCGTACCCCTCCTCGTACGCCCCCCCTCTCCCCCGTACGTCCTTCCCATCTATACTAATATTCTAATGTCCCACCCCCCTTTAAAACCACAGATTTATTACACCAAATATTTCCGTAAAACAAAATACAACATTGCGCACCAAACGCACTTTCGGTATTTTTGACAATCTCATTTAGCGCAGTTATCGGGAATTTTATTTTGAGCTCCTATTGAGCATCTGGTGAGATTGCTGGATAGTTTCATTACAGAGACTCAATCATTTTGATTTTATACAAAAACAGTGTTATTACAGGATGATAAAATTCATTTCGTTCATCGTTTGGGAAGCATCCTATCAGTTGGTGCGACTTGTCATACACTCCTATTTTTTTGTACAGAACACGTCGCTATAAAAAGAGCGAATACATGATTAAATAATAATATTTGTTAAATGAATTCCATGCCTTCAAAGTGTCAGAGGTAAAATATTATTACATATGTCACGTGACCATCATTCGTTCTACGCTCCGCCCCTGCCAGCTGCCTCCCCAAATATTTTCTTACCAGATACTTTTTTTAAATATAATAACTCTTCACTAAAAAAAAAAGGTTTAACGGGCTCAGAGCCCTGGGGTATCGATAGAGTTAATAAATGCGCTAGTCTATGATTTAGAATGTGAGTAGACCTTAAGATATAAATTAGTATACAATTTAGTGCTTAATAAGTTAGTATGTGAGCGGCACCGTCTTATTTTAAGTTGCGACCCTATTTTATGTAAGCTAAAAGAGCTAAGCGTTTTAATGGGATTAGTGAAAACAGTATTACAGTAACGATAGAATACGAATTGCAAATGGCTACTCGTTGGAGAACTCAAAAATTCACGAGTGAGTTGTCGTTAATGGTCAACTCGTGTCCTCGTTCTCAACTGTTTAGTCTGTGTTGACGTTTTTTGGTGTTCAACCGAAAACATCTAAAAAATGAACACTCTGAGATATGTTGATTATGCTGGGGCGTAGCTCGGGTTTTTATTGCCCCCTGTGGGACAAGATTCTTGCCTCCCTCCTTCCAAAGAAAAAAACTCTGCATTTGGACTTAAATACCGCCTCTTCATACATATAAAAAGTCCCAGCCCCGTGGTCCTCTTCCTACGTCATGCCCCACCCCCCTGGTCCTCTTCCTACGTCACTAGTCTTATGATAGTGTTCAAACTTCAAGACACCAATAGAAATTAAAAATAGATTGCTCACAAATCAATACCCTTCATGAGTGCTCACAAATCAATACCTTTCATGAGTGCTCACAAATCAATACCTTTCATGAGTGCTCACAAATCAATACCTTTCATGAGTGCTCACAAATCAATACCTTTCATGAGTGTTCACAAATCAATACCTTTCATGAGTGCTTACAAATCAATATCTTTCATGAGTGCTCACAAATCAATATCTTTCATGAGTGCTCACAAATCAATATCTTTCATGAGTGCTCACAAATCAATATCTTTCATGAGTGCTCAAAAATCAATATCTTTCGTGAGTGATCACAAATCAATACCTTTCATGAGAAATGTTTAAGCCGTCGAAAAAGCCTTCGTGGCATCTTCTCGGGGTCCTGTCACGATGAGTTAAGAACCTGCAAGTTAGACTGACAGAGAGGAATTCACCTCTTTTTTAAAAATATGTCTTGTAAGTTCGGTATAAGGCGTAATGTTCCGTGGTACCTCCTTATGTCGGGTGTCGTGGTACCCCCCTATCTCGGGTGTCGTGTTACCCCCTTATGTCGGGTGTCGTGTTACTCCCCTATGTCGGGTTTCGTGTTATCCCCCTATGTCGGGTATCGCGGTACCCCCCTATGTCGGGTGTCGTGGTACCCCCCCCCTCATGTCAGGTTCCATGGTACTCCGCTATGTGTCCGCCCATGGATTGGTTTAAAACTTTAATGCTGGCCGTGGTGATATTTTTACACCCTGTTTCATCTCAACCATTGCAAATGTCATAACTTCTGACAACTGTCCATGGCCGTAATACATTTTGACCTGGAAAGAAGACAGATGCGAGTTTCCCTCACCTGCAAGGTAACATATTAGAGGCGCCCCGACTTCTCGTGGCTTCTGAACTTGGAAGTAGTACAGAGTTTCTCTAATATTGAATGTCTATTCGACACCTATTGATGTCCTGTGCCTTTAATGCCCCTAAAGTAGACAAGTGGTGCCTTCAATGCCTCTAAAGTAGACAAGTGGTGCCTTCAATGCCCCTAAAGTAGACAAGTGGTGCCTTCAATGCCCCTAAAGTAGACAAGTGGTGCCTTCAATGCCCCTAAAGTAGACAAGTGGTGCCTTCAATGCCCGTAAAGTAGACACATATACCCTATGTTTTAATGCATTGTTCAAGAATACGTAGAAGTTGATAATGAAATGCCTACAATTTTCTGTTCCATGTCAATATGTCGAAAATCTGTAGTTTTATGATCTATAGAACATACCTATCTCTATGTAGCAAATGCCGAGTTGGAGAAAATGAAAACAAAAATGTCTAGTTAAAATGTCGCCATTTCAGTGAGCTTCCAGTGAAAACGCTAGGACGTCTATAAGCAGCCGAACAGTATTGCCTTGTGGGACATTAGCTCCGTGAATGAAGCAGTATTGCAATGTGGGATATTAGCTCCGTGAATGAAGCAGTATTGAAATGTGGGACATTAGCTCCGTGAATGAAGCAGTATTGCAATGTGGGACATTAGCTCCGTGAATGAAAGTTAAGGCGGGGAAAGGGCAACGAGCCACTGAGTGACTGTGACAACCTCTCGACATCCATCAACTGGCTGCCTCGTCATCGTTCTATAGCAACAGAAAACTTTATCTTCCAACGATTGGAAGGGCCGAGGGATGAGCGGTGGGGGGGGGGAAGGGAGGGGTACCGGAGGAGGGGGCGAGCGAGGTAAGGACGGGGGGGAGGGGCGGCGGATAGGAGCATGATGGAAACAGTGGTGTGTCGCAAGCAACAGAAAACTTTATCTTCCAACGATTGGAAGGGCCGAGGGATGAGCGGTGGGGGGGGGGAAGGGAGGGGTACCGGAGGAGGGGGCGAGCGAGGTAAGGACGTGGGGTAGGGGCGTCTGATATGAGCATTATGGAAACAGTGGTGTGTCGCGACATTCAACAATTTCTTTTTGGTGGAGCCCTCGCCTGGCGCTCGTTGAATATGGCAATCATTTCTCGTGTGCCGCCGAGGTACAGGTGAGTCGTTTGATGGCTGACGAGGGGTAAACAGCGCGTGCTTTTGATGAGCAGGCGACCACGTAATGTGTACATCTGTGAGTACTTGCGGACGGGACATCTCATATCCACCTACACAAAGCTTTTTTAACGGTTCGAATAGACATGTATAATGTGATGCGGTTGGCTGTTGACATTTCCGAGCAGGTTGCCCCGACTGTAGCAACTGTTTGGCTTATAAGCGAGGCCACGGCGAGGGATGTTACTCACTTGTTGATTGCGCCTTCAAAAGGTGCGTGTGTAAATAAAGCAACATTCACCTTGGCACGACTTTGAAAAAAAAAAAAGTATGTCATAAAATTTAAAATATTTTTGGTAAGTACGAAATAGATTAGTTTGGAATATGGAGTTCTATAACTATTTATTTAGAACTATCTTGTGCATTTTCGAAGTTCAAAATATCAATGTACCTTTCGGGGAAAAAAAAAAATGTGTTCAAAAATATTCTAGAAAATTTTTCTGAAAAAAAAATGTAGAAATGTTATTTTCAAGAAAAAATATTTAAAATCATGATGAAGTGTTGTGAAGATTTGAAACAGCAAAACATTAAATCTGATCTCAACCGTTTCGAATTATTCGAAGTTATTGCGTGTGATTTAATTAGAAATAAAAACATTTAAAAAAAAGATTTTCTATGTATACATGTGTGGCTATAACGCTGTGTTCAACAGGCGCGCAAATAAAACATCAAGAAGTTGACTCAAACTAGATGCGTCTAAAGTGTGTTACTCAATGCATGTTGTGTCAAGTAGCTTTAATAGATGGGAAGTTGACGTATTGAGGCCACCATTGTTTGGCGGGATGTAACTAGTTTTGTTTGAATAATGTGCAGAATGCATTTCATGATTAGATTGCACCTGACATAAATGTGATTGATGTGAAACATAAATACTTACTCTAGGTACGGATAACATTGGAAACATCTGTGCAGCATTAAGAAGTAGATGTGGAGTAGATGTGGAGTAGCTGTGGAATAGATTTCATTTGATGCAGAACATATACATCGGGTGGCCGAGCAGTCAATCCAATTAGCTGGTGGGTTCCATCCCCACCAAATCAAAAACATCTCCAGCCCCTAGGGTGGACGGGACTCGTTAGCCTTGAGCGGCAACTCATCCAAGAGAAGGCAAACTCTGAATTCAAACAAGGAGCCAGAATAATCAATAAATTGATCATGGGCCCTCAAAATTAAGGAAACAAATGTTTTAAATTAGTTGTGCAATTAGTACAAATACTAGACGATGTCACCCAGTGTCACCGGAATGTCACCCAGTGTCACCGGAATGTCACCCAGTGTCACCCGGGTGATAAGTGCAAAGCATAATCCGCAACTATTTACTTTATAAATTCTAAACGTTTGAACATATTCCAACCTAGAAACCCACCATCTGAAACCCACCATCTGAAGCCCACCATCTGAAGCCCACCATCTGAAGCCCACAATTTTCAAGCCTTTAACTTTATACGGGTTTTAAGATATTGGTTTCCTATTCAAATGTGTCCACTGTTTTAGGAGTGTTTCTTGATCAAATTCTGGTGAGGGGAAATCCTCAAAATGGAATGTCCCCACCCTCATAAACATTGATATTATATGTTGTTGAAATAAACATTGATCAAAGAACGCCCTAGTGCTCGCTCCCCCGGTAAGCTACTGTACCCTTGTTGCACGCCTCGGAACTATAAGTTGAGTCGGATGTTTTAGCCCCCGTTAGCGACGCCCCTGGTCTCATTTTCTAATTTTAAAAAAAAAGTTTAAGAGCGTATATCCTTATATTACAAATAATATTGTTAGGTTAAACCGTAAATATGTAGCATTAAAACTTTCTTTTACATTTATTTGAGGGCGCACCCAAGATGGCTAAATGCATAATTATTGCTAGCGCCACACAATATTTCCAAATACATAATTATTGCTATCGCCACACAAGATGGCTAAATACAAATTATTATTGCTAATGCCACACAAGATGGCAAAATACACAATCATTGCTAGCGCCACACAAGATTTCCAAATGCATAATTATTGCTAGCTCCACACAAGATTTCAAAATACATAATTATTGCTAGCTCCACACAAGATGGCAAAATACATAATTATTGCTAGCTCCACATAAGATGGCAAAATACATTATTATTGATAGCTCCACACAAGATGTCAAAATACATAATTATTGGTAGCTCCACACAAGATGGCAAAATACATAATTATTGCTAGCTCCACATAAGATGGCAAAATACATAATTATTGCTAGCTCCACACTTTTCCACGCCTCTGGGCTAAATGAGTTAAGAGATATTTTCTTTTTCATTAAATGACCCCCATCCTTCCAAAGGCGCATCTGGTTTAAATGCTGGCTGAGTGACACCCCCCCCCCACCCGCATTAGTTTAAATAAAAAAAATTTTAAAAGGGTCCGACGTGGTGAGCCTTAGGTACGCCACAGTGTTAGGTACGCCACAGTCCTTGGTACGCCACAGCCCTACGTACACCACAGCCCTATGACACCACAGTCCTAGGTACGTCACAGTCCTAGGTACGCCACAGTCCTAGGTACGTCACAGACCTAGGTACGCCACAGCAGTAGGTACGCCACAGTCCTAGGTAAACCACAGCCCTAGGTACGCCACAGTCCTAGGTACGCCACAGTCCTAGGTACGCCACAGCCCTATGTACGCCACAGTCCTAGGTACGCCTCAGACCTAGGTAAACCACAGCCCTAGGTACGCCACAGTCCTAGGTAAACCACAACCCTAGGTACGCCACAGCCCTAGGTACGCCACAGTCCTAGGTACGCCACAACCCTAGGTACGCCACAGTCCTAGGTACGCCACAGCCCTAGGTACGCCACAGACCTAGGTACGCCACAGCCCTAGGTACGCCACAGCCCTAGGTACGCCACAGTCCTAGGTAAGCCACAGCCCTAGGTACGCCACAGTCCTAGGTACGCCACAGCCCTAGGTACGCCTCAGACCTAGGTACGCCACAGTCCTAGGTACGCCACAGTCCTAGGTACGCCACAGTCCTAGGTAAACCACAGACCTAGGTACGCCACAGTCCTAGGTACGCCACAGACCTAGGTACGCCACAGCCCTAGGTACGCCACAGTCCTAGGTACGCCACAGCCCTAGGTACGCCACAGCCCTAGGTACGCCACAGTCCTAGGTAAACCACAGCTCTAGGTACACCACAGCCCTAGGAACGCCATAGTTCTAGGTAAACCACAGCGCTAGGTACAACACAGTCCTAGTTACGCCACAGCCCTAGGTACGCCACAGTTCTAGGTAAACCACAGCCCTAGGTACGTCACAGCCCTAGGTACGCCACAGTCCTAGGTACGCCACAGCCCTAGGTACGCCTCAGACCTAGGTACGCCACAGTCCTAGGTAAACCACAGCTCTAGGTACACCACAGCCCTAGGTACGCCATAGGTCTAGGTAAACCACAGCGCTAGGTACGACACAGTCCTAGTTACGCCACAGTTCTAGGTAAACCACAGCCCTAGGTACGTCACACCCCTTAGGTACGCCACAGCCCTAGGTACGTCACAGGCCTACGTACGCCACAGGCCTCGTTACGCCACAGCCCTCGGTACGCCACAGCCCTACGTACGCCACAGTCCTAGGTACGCCACAACCCTAGGAACACCACAGGCCTAGGAACGCCACAGGCCTCGGTACGCCACAGCCCTACGTACGCCACACTCCTAGTTACGCCACAACCCTCTATTAGCTACCCCATGCACTAATTTGATATTCTGATGTTAAGGTCCAACCCCCTTTTACAACGCCCCTGGGCTTTATGGTTCTAGCCGTATGTCTTTTAATTAGAGTATCGTGTTATTCAACTGTTACCAATAGTGTAAATACCTTTTTGATTAAATCCTGCCTGCGACAAAATCATAAAAATTTTAACAAATATTTTATAACATAATTTGGTTATAAAATTTAAAATTTGATTAAATAATCACCTGAGACATTTCCACATGCGCAGGCCAGGTGCTATTGGTGGTTTGGGGTTGGGGGGGGGGGGCTTGGTCGGTTGCTTCGTTTTTACATTTATCTCGACCTGGAACAGCATGTTTAAAAGATGCACATTACATTAAAAGTATATGTTGCTATCTTTAGATTAAAGAACTTTTAATTTTATTTGTGAAAACACGCTGAAACATGTTTATTCAATAGCACAGGGCTGTGACGCAAGTAATATATTGATAAAGGGCGCAGTTCTGTAGATATAAAATACCGCCTTATTAAAATGCGTGCATTAATATCTAGTCCAGCCATTTCCTAATAGTGTACTGCATACTCTATACATTTGTTTATATGTATCACATCGATGAGAAAAGTTTGAAGTAGAACAATTTAAAAAAAAAAAAAATATTCTTATATCAACATTGTCACTCTTTGCTATTGTTGTTGTGACCGTCACTGTCCCTAATATCTTCTATAAAGCTAAATTTTACCTAATTAAGTTAATCTTGTGTTGGGGCGGAGTTGGAAAGATCCTCGAGTATTCTTATGCCTAATTTTTGCGCTTCCGGCCCTAAGTTTGAAATGCAAAAATTGTCTGAAAGAAACACCAAATGCATTTATGAATCGGCATTTTAAACTTCTCCGACTGTCTTCGACCCTCAATTTCTGCACCTCCTTTCACTCACGCTGATCAGTGTTACGGTATGGGTTGAATGGAAGTTTGAATGTTACAGTATGGGTTGAATGGAAGTTTGAATGTTACAGTATGGGTTGAATGGAAGTTTGAATGTTACAGTATGGGTTGAATGGAAGTTTGAATGTTACAGTATGGGTTGAATGGAAGTTTGAATGTTACAGTATGGGTTGAATGGAAGTTTGAATGTTACAGTATGGGTTGAATGGAAGTTTGAATGTTACAGTATGGGTTGAATGGAAGTTTGAATGTTACAGTATGGGTTGAATGGAAGTTTGAATGTTACAGTATGGGTTGAATGGAAGTTTGAATGTTACAGTATGGGTTGAATGGAAGTTTGAATGTTACAGTATGGGTTGAATAATAGTTTGTGCCAAATGATATCCTGAGGCTCGCCAAAACCGGAGTGAATTCACTATGGCACTGGGCACCATATCACTCTGCGCCATAATGCCTTCGTCGGACGTTTACAATTTCCTTCCACTGCACCACCGTATAAAGAGATATGGTCACCTGGTTGAACACCCCACCCGTCCCTTTTTCTACGTCACTGGCAGGGGCGTACCTAGAGTGTCTGGCGCCATACGATACGATTCATTTTTACGCACCCCTCAGTCGTCAAACCATTTTTTCATGGATTTTATTCTATCAAAGCTCCTTTTGGCGCCCCAACTGTCTCTCCTGTCCTCCTTATGATATGAAATGCCCCCCCCCTTCCAAGGAAATTATCTTGGAAAAAAACACTGCCTTTGTCCAGTGTGTCTGTCTGTGTGTAAATCACTGTGTCCAGTGTTTATTTATTCAGTGTGTATTTCAACCGTATACAGTCGGTCAGTGTCCATTGTACGCGTCCAGACATTTTAAAAAGAAAACAATTACACCCCTCCCTTGACACACCCCTACCATGATACACCCCTCCCATGACACACCCCTCCCATGACACACCCCTCCAATGACACACCCCTCCAATGACACACCCCTCCAATGACACAAACCATCCATGACACAACCCCTCCATGACACACCCCTCCCATGACACAACCCTTCCATGACAAACCCTCCCATGACACAACCCTTCCATGACACACCCTCCCATGACACACCCTCCCATGACACAACCCTCCCATGACACACCCCTCCCATGAGACACCCCTCCCATGACGCACTCCTCCCATGACACAACCTCTGACCAGATAATATTTAAAAGGTAACATTAATTGTCTAAATTGCATTATAAATCACTCCATTATATATTATTATATATTCCAACTACAGTGTCCAGATCTCTGACGTCATATGTGCTCACCTAGTTTTGGTATGTTGCAGGTCGTAACATAGAATCTACGCGTCATCTCTGATGACGTCATAACATCCATTAGACACTTGGAACAAGAACATTTTAAACTGTTGGATCCGGGTACAACATGTCTGGATAACATCCGCAGGAACCACAAGGACACATCTTCTACTGAAATTGTGGATTATCTCATTAAAAGACAAGAAACATTTCACTTTCTGGATTACTGGATATTTATCACAAAATGTGAGTACCCACACTTTTCTTTATTCTAGCATTGGCGTAGCTAGGGTGAGTGCCACCGGGGGCTAGGGCCAAGGTCTTGTCGTCCCCAGTAAACGGGAAAAGCAACAACCCGTGCAGTTGGAAGAAAATTCGAACCCTCAATATATAGAAGAAATAAATCACTCTCTGACCCACCCCTTCTGGCCCGCCTCCTCTGACCCGCCCCCTCTGGCCCACCCCTCGGGCCCGCCTCCTCTGACCCACCCCCTTTGGCCCACCCTTTCTGGGCCGCCTCCTCTGGCCCATCCCTTCTGGTCTGCCCCTCTGGCCCACCCCGTCTGGCCCGCCCTTGCTACATCAGTGCATCAACGTTGTTATTAATTCTTAAGTTATTTACTCTGTTTGTGGCATAAGTCTCTTGTCAATATCTAATTCCATTTGTCTACCTTACATCATATTTTCTCTTTGTTTAATTCAGATGATGCTCTCTTGTGTCATGATCTATTTACTTTGCTGCACCTCTCCTGTGCGACAAACATCTTTTATATGCATGTCTGATGTTACTATATAACCAGGTTATCAGGCAATAGTTTTCATATAAAATGTAAGTTTAGGAGAGTTCTATAGTCATCAGCATCAGAGCAGAGATCCCCCAATAAAACGGACCCGTGTGTAAAGGAGCGAGTTGCTCTCGTTCTGATCTAAGAACATTAGTTACGTTGTTTTGGCTTCGTTTTTTTTTTTTTTTAATTCAAGGGTTGCAACTTCTTTTCAGCTAAGACGGTAATAAGTTTCTACAGTTCTTTCCCTTAGATAAGAAATCGGCCTCACGTCTTGGCATCATGCAACCATAATCTGGACGTCTATAAGAACATTAGTTACGTTGTTTTGGCTTCGTTTTTTTTTTTTTAATTCAAGGGTTGCAACTTCTTTTCAGCTAAGACGGTAATAAGTTTCTACAGTTCTTTCCCTTAGATAAGAAATCGGCCTCACGGCTTGGCATCATGCAACCATAATCTGGACGTCTATTTCTGTGTACGCTTACATTTAAAACACAAAAAAAAAGTTTGTACGGTCCTCATTATCTGAACGGAATTTACTTGTGTGTGTGTGTGTGAGATAAGTGCTAACAGATCATAGTAAATTTTAATAGATCTTGGGAATTCATAACTAAACTTAGGAACTAGGGAATGATTTTGCAAATCTAATCCTCTCAATATATAATGAACTTAAAAAAATATAAAGAACAAATAGAATTTTACAAAAATATTAAAACACGATTTTCTTTACAAAATACGACTTTGATACATGTGGTGTATTCATCATTCGTGACGACCCCCCCTCCCCCCATCCCCCCTAACCCCCACCCCTCCGTCGAACTGATCTCCATTCTTGGTTATTGTTTTGCTTTAGTTTGAATTCAGTTAACAAAAATTGATAAGTTAACTTAAGGTGATAGGTTAACATAAGTTGATAAGTAAACATATGTTGATAGGTTAACATAAGTTGATAGTAAACATCAGTTGATAGGTTAACATAAGTTGATAACTTAACATAAGTTGATAGGTTAACATAAGTTGATTGGTAAACATAAGTTGATAGGTTAACATAAGTTGATAGTAAACATAAGTTGATAGGTTAACATAAGTTGATAACTTAACATAAGTTGATAGGTTAACATAAGTTGATAAGTTAACATAAGTTGATAGGTTAACATAAGTTGATAAGTTAACATAAGTTGATAAGTTAACAAAAGTTGATAGGTTAAAATAAGTTTATAAGTTATTGCTGCCGTGATAAGTTATGGAATTAGGCAATATAACAAAGTCATTGACTTAGACAATATAGCAAAGTTATGTATTTCGGCAATATAGCAAAGTCATGGACCTAGGCAATATAACAAAGTCTTGTACTTTAGAGACTTGCTTTCACCGCATCTAACACTGAGCCAAATCGTCTAGCCAAAGCTTTGGTTTAACACTGAGCCAAAGCTTTGGTTTAACACTGAGCCAACTCGTCTAGCCAAAGCTTTGGTCTAACACTGAGCCAACTCGTCTAGCCAAAGCTTTGGTCTAACACTGAGCCAACTCGTCTAGCCAAAGCTTTGGTTTAACACTGAGCCAACTCGTCTAGCCAAAGCTTTGGTCTAACACTGAGCCAAATCGTCTAGCCAAAGCTTTGGTCTAACACTGAGCCAAATCGTCTAGCCAAAGCTTTGGTCTAACACTGAGCCAACTCGTCTAGCCAAAGCTTTGGTCTAACACTGAGCCAAATCGTCTAGCCAAAGCTTTGGTCTCACACCGCGTGAACATGCCTTGTCAGTGCTTCTATTGATGTTATACTTTTATTTCCCACCTTCATCGTGTTGGGCCATGTTTTTCTGTTGCCAAAACATCACTTTGGAACTTTAATCTGCCTCTCTCAGTACATCTTACGTGGAGAACTTGATCCTGCCTACCTCCCCACCTACCTACCTGCCCCTCGATAGTTTTGTAGTTCAGCCTTCCAGGTATTTGTAAAATGTTAAAGGCGATGGTTGAAGATTGTTTGGGAATTCATTTTAATATCCGCATGGAGAAATCAATAATAACTTTATTTTGTTAGTTCAGTTATAGCAAATTAGCAATGATATGCGTGTCCAATACTTACATACAACACGTCTTCCATACATTAACGTCCAATACATACGACAATTCTTCTGTTAATCACCTTCAATACTTACATACAACAAATCTTCTATTAATGAACTTCCAATAATTACATACAACAAATCTTCTATTAATGAACTTCCAATACTTACATACAACAAATCTTCTATTAATGAACTTCCAATACTTACATACAACAAATCTTCTATTAATGAACTTCCAATACTTACATACAACAAATCTTCTATTAATGAACGTCCAATACTTACATACAACAAATCTTCTGTAAATGAAAGTCCAATACTTACATTAAAGGGTACTTATAATAAGCGTTCGTGCTCACATACAACAATGTCACATATTATGACCAAACACTCATTGTGTATGCGTAGTTCGGAATAATGCTAACTAATCTCGGTATTTCAAATATTGATCTTAAATTACAGAATAAAACAAAAGTAAATATTAAGAAAACACAATTTAAAATCAGTGCAAATTAAAACTAGTTTTTATTTATATTCAAATGAGTTTTAAATTCCAAGGACTCTACGTAAGTGAAATCAAATTTCAACCGAGATTTCAATTTAAGGCAACACATGTTGATGTTATTGGTTGTCCTTACTAATCATCATGCACATTGCACACACATATTGATGTTATTGGTTGTCCTTACTAATCATCATGCACATTGCACACACATATTGATGTTATTGGTTGTCCTTACTAATCATCATGCACATTGCACACACATATTGATGTTATTGGTTGTCCTTACTAATCATCATGCACATTGCACACACATATTGATGTTATTGGTTGTCCTTACTAATCATCATGCACATTGCACACACATATTGATGTTATTGGTTGTCCTTACTAATCATCATGCACATTGCACACACATATTGATGTTATTGGTTGTCCTTACTAATCATCATGCACATTGCACACACATATTGATGTTATTGGTTGTCCTTACTAATCACCATGCACATTGCACACACATATTGATGTTATTGGTTGTCCTTACTAATCATCATGCACATTGCACACACATATTGATGTTATTGGTTGTCCTTACTAATCACCATGCACATTGCACACACTTAATCATCGGTGTAACTATCTCATAGTTTCACATGGGAAGTGAATCTCATAGTTTCACGCGGGACGTAAATCTCATACTTTTACATGGGAAGTAAATATCATCGTTTTACACGGGAAGTAAATATCATAGTTTTACACGAGATGTAAATATCATAGTTTTACACGGGACGTAAATATCATAGTTTTTACACGGGACGTAAATATCATAGTTTTACACGGGGTGTAAATATCATAGTTTTACACGGGAGTAAATATAGTTTTACACGGGACGTAAATATCATAGTTCACACAGGACCTTACAGTTTCACAAAGGACGTAAATCTTACAGTTTCACAAGGAACGTAAATCTCACAGTTTCACAAGGGACGTAAATCTCACAGTTTCACAAGGGACGTAAATCTCACAGTTTCACAAGGGACGCAAATTAAGAATCGAGACGGAGATAACGACGCAAATTCACCGTAGTTATTCCCCCTGTAGGTCATCTCAGCCTATGGAATTAATTCCATCCTGGGTGTGGGGTGTGGAGGTGTGGTTTGGGGGGGGGGGGTTATGGATAACTGTCGAGATTACATGGGTGTAAAAAGGGGAATTGATTGTAGGCATGTTTTCTCCCCCCTCCCCCCACACACAGACACACACACTTCCATTGGGACATTGTCCTGTCTCCTAGCACATGTGCGTTAATTCCGGCATTAGTGGGTTGTCAAGATTAGCTCCCTTTTCATCCTTTATGAAAATGACAGAAAACATTGCATTACAACACACCCTTCTCATTGCCCTAACACCAACACACCCTTCTCATTTCTCTAACCCCTACACATCTTTCTCATTGCTCTAACACCACTACACCCCTCTCATTGCTCTGACGGTGCTGCGCTATCCCATAGCTACCAAGTTTTCTTGTAATGGGAAGTTGCGATTTTATCATGTTATTATCTTGAATGGATCCCGGAATCGTGTGCTGTTAAAAAAAAAAAATGGTTTGATACATTGCTGTAAAACAAATGATTGGAAAAAAATTAACTTTTCTTACTCCTGGTGGAACAAGAGAAAAAAAAATGGGGCACTTCCAAGGCGTGCGAGAACATGTTGAGAACCACTGCTCCTGTGCTGAAGGTTCTCATCAATGCCAGTTGGGTAACCGATAACATAATCCGTGGGATCTGCTCATCGCCTGCCAGCGTCCATGTTGTGATGAATTCAGTTGGGAACCAAACGACAGTACAACGTTGTCACAAACTCACTACTCTCTAACGCGTCGCTACAACGTTGTCAAAAAACTCACTACTCTCTAACACGGCGCTACAACGTTGTCACAAACTCACTTCTCTTTAACACGGCGCTACAACGTTGTCAAAAACTCACTACTCTCTAACACGGCGCTACAACGTTGTCAAAAACTCACTACTCTCTAACACGGCGCTACAACGTTGTCACAAACTCACTACTCTCTAACACGGCGCTACAACGTTGTCAAAAACTCACTACTCTCTAACACGGCGCTACAACGATGTCAAAAACTCACTACTCTCTAACACGGCGCTACAACGATGTCACCAACTCACTTCTCTCTAACACAGTTGTCAAAAACTCACTACTCTCTAACACGGCGCTACAACGTTGTCACAAACTCACTTCTCTCTAACACGGCGCTACAACGTTGTCAAAAACTCACTACTCTCTAACACGGCGCTACAACGTTGTCAAAAACTCACTACTCTCTAACACGGCGCTACAACGTTGTCACAAACTCACTTCTCTCTAACACGGCGCTACAACGTTGTCTAAAACTCACTACTCTCTAACACGGCGCTACAACGTTGTCACAAACTCACTTCTCTATAACACGGCGCTACAACGTTGTCAAAAACTCACTACTCTCTAACACGGCGCTACAACGTTGTCACAAACTCACTTCTCTCTAACACGGCGCTACAACGTTGTCAAAAACTCACTACTCTCTAACACTAGACAAATATGTTTTCTTCCTGCCCCCCACCCTTTAAAAAAAAAGGACTCCTGTTTCTTGCTATTAAAAGTGTAGAAATAATTGCAAGCATCTCGCGGAGAAGAAAATATACATACGTTGTCAGACTTGTTCAAGACCTGTAGACAGACAAATGATGGAGTATCTGAAGAAAGACAAACAATGAAATACCAGCAGACAGACACTCAATGAGTAGCCTGCTTACAAACATATGATAAAATACATGTAAAGAGACAGGACAATGATAAAATACCTATTGATAGACAAATGTTGAAATATCTGCAGACTCAAAAATGATACAAAGTTCTGCAGACAGACACATTATGAATTACCCGGAGACAGACTAATGACAAAAAACCTATCGACGGACTAACCATGATTGACTTGAGAATAGACTAATTATAAAAGACCCGTATACAGACACATGAGAAAAGACCAGTTAAAAGACTAATGATACAAGACCTGCAGACAGACTCATGATATAAGACTTCAGACAGAAAAATAATATAAGTCCAGTGTACACTTTTAATAAAAGACATTGACGGATTATTGAGACTAGACCTATAAAATGACGAATGATGAAAGAATGATAGACGAATGATGAAAGACTGATAGACGAATGATGAAGGACTTAAAGACTGGCGAATGATCAAATCTAATTTGACGGATCAATGATATGGGACCACCAATATTTAGACAAAATTATAAAAAAAGCAACACTTTCGGTTATATTGCGGAATCTTTGTATTCACCAAAGTCCATCTGCGTCACTGTACATACCATGTACACGATCTGTGTACACAGCTTCTATAGTTTCACGACGTACATTTGTTGCCGGATTCCTCACCGGGAATCCAGGAGTTTGACCTTTTGCACTTCACGAGTCTCGCTGTCCATGTTGATCCTGCGAGAAGGGGAATAACATCCCCATGACACGTTGACTCGGCAGGGGAGAGAAACATCAAATAAAGTGCCCTTGCTTTCATTGCGATTTCTATTTTGTCTCCCCTGTTGTAATCCGGTCTTTGTGATCGGATGATATTTGGGGGTCTCCGACTCCCAGATACCGACAAGGAAAAAATGTCATTATGACGTAACGAGGTGGAGTGCTCTTCCACAAAAATACAAAAAAAATCAAATAAACATGGGTCAAATGGTGTTTTGGGGTTGGTTGGTTGTTGTTTTTTTTACACTGTCTCTGTGTGTGTGTGTCTCTGTGTGTGTGTCTGTGTGTGTGTCTGTGTGTGCATTTGTTTGTGAGTATGCTAGCTACGCTTACTGCCAGTTGTGATTTGAAAATATTTCCAAGTTTCGTGCTCTCTCTCTCTCTATCTATCTCTCTCACAGAGAGTATCGAATATAATATTTCAATATCACTTGGTCCATGTGTTGCGTCAGTCGCATAGGAACATGGTCTGTGACGTAGTGAATATGGTCTGTGACGGAGAGAACATGGTCGGTGACGTAGAGAACATGATCTGTGACGTAGTGAACATGGTCTGTGACGGAGAGAACATGGGCTATGACGTAGTGAACATGGTCTGTGACGTAGAGAACATGGTCGGTGACGTAGAGAACATGGTCTGTGACGTAGTAAACATGGTCTGTGACGTAGAGAACATGGTCTGTGACGTAGTGAACATGGTCTGTGACGTATAGAACATGGTCTGTGACGTAGTGAACATGGTCTGTGACTTAGAGAACATGGTCTGTGACGTAGTGAACATGGTCTGTGACGTAGAGAACATGGTCTGTGACTTAGAGAACATGGGCTATGACGTAGTGAACATGGTCTGTGACGTGGAGAACATGGGCTATGACTTACTGAAAATGGTCTGTGACGTAGAGAACATGGGCGATGACGTAGAGAACATGGGCGATGACGTAGTGAAAATGGTCTGTGACGTAGAGAACATGGCTTGTGACGTAGAGAACATGGTCTGTAATGTAGAGCAGCGTTCCCCCAAACTTTAAGTTTCTCGGAGCGGTTGACAAATTTTTGAAATTGCATTAGTGACTAGTGACCGGTGCCGGTGGCCAGTTACGGATGCCCTTGGCCAGTGACCGATGACAGGTGCTGGTGGCCAGTGACCGGTGACCAGTGCCGATGACCAGTGACCGGTGCCGGGGACCAGTGACCGGTGCCGGTGGCCAGAAACCAGTGACCGATCCGGTGGCCAGTAACCGGTGCCGGTGACCAGTGACCGGTGCCGGTGACTAGTGACCAATGACAGGTGCTAGTGACCGGTGCCGGTGGCCAGTGACCGGTGCCGGTGGCCCGTGACCAGTGACTGGTGCCGGTGGCCAGTGACCAGTGACTGGTGCCGGTGGCTAGTGACCAGTGATCGGTGCCGGTGGCCAGTGACCTGTGCCGGTGACCAGTGATCGGTGCCGGTGACCAGTGACCGGTGCCGGTGACCAGTGACTGTTGCCAGTGGCCAGTGACCTGTGGCCAGTGACCAGTGACCGGTGGCCAGTGACCAATGACCGGTGCCGGTGGCCAGTGACCTGTGACCGGTGGCCAGTGACCAGTGACCGGTGCCGGTGACCATTGACCGGTGCCAGTGACTGGTGCCGGTGGCCAGTGACCGGTGGCGGTGACCATGCCAGTGACCAGTGCCGGTTACCAGTGACCAGATACTGTTGTCAGATATATTTATTATATTTTCCTTTTATTTGACCTACATATTCATGTTGTGCGGACCAGCAGCGTTAGGCTCGCGGACCGGTGACGTCTGCGGGCCACCAATCAGAGAACGCTAACCTAGTGAAGTTGGGATGTGACGTTCTACCCGGACATTTCTTTATGATATGCAAACTTTAAAAGAAATATACAGTGGTTAATTTGGGAAAGGGGCGAGAAATCAGCAGATGTAATAAAATACCCTCCCCTTATCTCACAGATTATGTTCAGAACAGTTCGAGTTTCTAATGAAGCCATTTTGTGAGATCCTGCACGTCTAGAGCTGCATGCTGGCATAGGCAACATCTTATGTTATCTTTCATGTGACAATTAACATACACATGTTACTGATGTCACAATTAGCATACATATGCCACTGATGTCACAATTAACATACATATGTCACTGAAGTCACAATTAACATACATATGCCACTGATGTCACAATTAACATACACATGCCACTGTTGTCACAATTTAGATACATATGACACTGTTGTCACAATTATCATACATATGCCAGTGTTATCACAATTAACATACACATGCCACTGAAGTCACATTTACATACATATGCCACTGTTGTCAAAATTAACATACATATGTCACTGAAGTCACAATTAACATACATATGCCACTGTTGTCACAATTAACATACATATGCCACTGTTGTCACAATTAACATACATATGCCACTGTTGTAACAATTAACATACACAAGCCACTGTTGTCACAATGAACATACACATGTCACTGTTGTCAAAATTAAAATACATATGTCACTGAAGTCACAATTAACATACATATGCCACTGACGTCACAATTAACATACATATGCCACTGTTGTCACAATTAACATACATATGCCACTGTTGTCACAATTAACATACATATGCCACTGTTGTCACAATTAACATACATATGCTACTGTTGTCACAATTAACATACATATGCCAGTGCTATCACAATTAACATACATATGCCACTGATGTCATAATTATCATAAACATGCCTCTGATATTGATTTTTTTTACAGCAACAAATAATACTAATAAAAATCTTGCGACCATTAAATGATGTGATAACAATGCAAGGTAAGCACCAGATGACCTTCTACACCCTCTTCCCCCCGCCCCCCCCCCTGACCCTACCCCATGAACAAGTTATGATCAAGGAATAAGTGAAAGTTAATTGTGTTCACATATTTCCACCCACTTGCTCAAATCCGCTCTTGACTTCCATAGGGCACGATGCGAGTAGAGTCTCTTATTGAAGCTAAATAAATGGAAATTATTATTTTGCTTATATTGCATTGCATTACATTGTCTTCAGTCTTGAAAGACCTTGTCTAAGTTTGTTGTTGTCCAAAAAGCTTTTTGTTGTCCAATAAGTTTGTTGTTGTCCAATAAGTTTGTTGTTGTCCAATAAGTTTGTTGTTGTCCAATAAGTTTGTTGTTGTCCAATAAGTTTTTTGTAGTCCAATAAGTTTGTTGTTGTCCAATTAGTTTGTTGTTGTCCAATAAGTTTGTTGTTGTCGAATAAGTTTGTTGTTGTCCAATAAGTTTGTTGTTGTCCAATAAGTTTGTTGTTGTCCAATAAGTTTGTTGATGTCCAATAAGTTTTTTGTAGTCCAATAAGTTTGTTGTTGTCGAATAAGTTTGTTGTTGTCCAATAAGTTTGTTGTTGTCCAATAAGTTTGTTGATGTCCAATAAGTTTTTTGTAGTCCAATTAGTTTGTTGTTGTCCAATAAGATTGTTGTTGTCGAATAAGTTTGTTGTTGTCCAATAAGTTTGTTGTTGTCCAATAAGTTTGTTGTTGTCCAATAAGTTTGTTGTTGTCCAATAAGTTTGTTGTTGTCCAATAAGTTTGTTGTTGTCCAATAAGTTTGTTGTCGCCCAATAAGTTTGTTGTCGCCCAATAAGTTTGTTGTTGTCCAATAAGTTTGTTGTCGTCCAATAAGTTTGTTGTTGTCCAATAAGTTTGTTGTTGTTGTTTGGTCTGTAGCAAGATGTAGCGTTTCAGCGAATCATTGTGTGGTCAGAAAATCTGCTCTGGGTTGTACCTTGGACGTTTTGAACAGAGTCTGGGCATTTTGCCGGACGAATATCTCGGCTTTGGTCATGGATAGTCATTCTGTCTGTAGCCGACGTGTCTTTGATAGATTGTTTTGATCCCGCCATCTTACAAGATGGCAGATCCCTTGATTCCAAGATGGCGGATGTGGAATATATGTTGCTTTTGCCTACGATGACAGTAAATTCCATTTAATTGCTGTTACTGTCGAAACAAACACCAAATGACGAGTCCAAAGGGCATTTAACACATTTAAAATATTTAAAACACTTAACACACTTAACGCATTGAACACATTTAACACTTTTAATGCTTCTTGATTCCAACGAAAAGATTAAACAAACATCAATACATGCTCGTGAATATTGTTCAGAAGTTTTTTTTTTTGGTGTGTGTGTTAGGGGGGGGGGGGTACTGTAATTTAAACCCCCCCCCCCCCATTCCGGCTTGTTGATAATAAGGCTTCTACTTCGCGCTAAGACGTCTGGTCTAGCGTCGTCTTCTCTCACGAAATAATTTGTCTTCATCAGCCAGCCAGTGTTACCCGATATGCCCTAGCCATTAGCAGTAGGAAAACAAAATAAAAACCGACATGCTAAAATGTGTACCGCCACCCAATAACAATGTCTACCTGCGCCTAGAGAAAGTTAGGGGCCACTCACGGGGTGGGTGGGGGCAGGGGGATTAGATAAAGGCGATAAGGTATTTTACGACCAGGGGTAATTGGAGGATTGACCCAAATGACGAAAGGTATGGAATAAGGGATGCTGGGATGAGACGTAGGTAACAAGCGGGTAGGTGGTACACAGGTAATGGAGGAACGACACAGGTAATAGGTAAAGGTGAGTAGAAAGGGAAGGTTCAAAATAAAGGAGAGTAAACATGTAAATAGGGGATAAAGTAGAGAAATATGATATCTCTAAATTAGACAAATATGATATCTCTAAAGTAGACAAATATGATATCTCTAAAGTAGAGACATATGTTATCTCTAAAGTAGACAAATATGATATCTCTAAAGTAGACAAATAGGATATCTCTAAGGTAGACAAAGATGTTATCTCTAAAGTAGAGAAATATGATATCTCTAAAGTAGACAAATATGATATCTCTAAAGGAGACAAATATGATATCTCTAAGGCAGAGAAATATGTCATCTCTAAAGTAGACAAATATGATATCTCTAAAGTAGAGAACAAAACGGTAATGTGTGTAGACACGGGTGAATGTGTGTGTGTAGACACGGGTGACTGTGTGTAGACACAGGTAAATGCGTGTGTAGAAACGGATAAATGTTTATGTGTGTAGACACGGGCAATTTTCTGTAGACACGGGTAAATGTGTATGTGTGTAGACACGGGTAAATCTGTATGTGTGTAGAATGTGTGAATCTGTATGTCTGAAGACACGGGTAAATGTGTATGTGTGTAGACACGGGTAAATGTGTATGTGTGTGTGTAGATACGGGTATATGTGAGTGTGTAGACACGGGTAAATGTGTGGAGACACGGGTAAATGTGTGTGTGTGTAGACACGGGTAAATGTGTGTTTAGAAACAGGTAAATGTTATCAATTTAACAAAGACATTAGTTAATAAATTCATAAGTTAAACATATGAATAATTTCAAAACAGACATTAGTTAAACATGAACATTTTTTAAACAGAGTCATACGATTTTTTAAAAATGTTCACCCCTCACCACTATGGCACCCCACCGTGCCTACCTCTTTCCACACCATGTCTTTCAGACACCACGGCTGCCTGGTGCTTAGGCTACAGTGTACCACCTCTGTTAAGTTATTGGATCAAAATATTGTTTCCGCCAACCCGGGGTGCACTTGGTGAACCGATGACGCAACCGGCTCGGGGTTAATGGGTGCAGCGGCAGTTTAAAAACAAAAACAACAATAATAAACTAGGTCAGCACTGTTGGAAATCAACAAAAGACAGCAGCGACTGCGCCAGTGGTGTAGGGCGGCTGTAACCAGCTCACCTACTTGATCGCCCCGATGTCCTTCATCAACGTCAAGTCTTTATTTCCTCCTATAATTTTGTCTTTCTATTATCGTGATGTCACTGTTTAATTATATGCATACTTTTCTTGGAATATCTTTCGAGAATTCAAAATTATATTTTTATGCAAACCTGGAAATCTGTGAAGGTGGAGGGCAAGGTTCTCATAAGTGTTCATGCTCGTTTGTTTCGCAATTCACCTCCCTGAACTTAGAATTGCACTGAAGTTCAATCAGCTCCATTTGAACCGCAAGTGGGGATTTGGTGGGGGGGGGGGGGATAGAATTAAAGGAGAAAGTATCAGCAAAAAGTTGAAAAGAGGCTCTGTGTGTTTTGAAGTCTAAAAACATGTCATCAAATTCTTCCTGTAGCTTTGCAATGGCATCAGTATACTCACTACTGAATGATGTTCCTGAATCCATGAGTACTTTTCATGATGTGCAATGGCATCAGTATACTCACTACTGAATGATGTTCCTGAATCCATGAGTACTTTTCATGATGTGCAATGGCATTAGTATACTCACTACTGAATGATGTTCCTGAATCCATGAGTACTTTTCATGATGTGCAATGGCAGAGGTTTCTCAAAGAATTATAACAAAAATTTGTGCACATTGCCGCGACATTGTCATAGGCAACACTGACAAGCTGCTCCTGATCTTGTAACTTCTTGTTGAGTACATTCACCTCCTGTGTAATGTCAACAAGGAAAGCCAAGTCCATGAGGCATTTTCACTTAGTACAGGAACAACAACCCCATCCTTCTCCGTGAAGGCCTTGAAGGCTAAAACGTGTTCAAACAGTAGGCAGGAGCAGGCAACATTTATAAATTATTGATGCGAAAGAAGATGTTATTGTAGGGAGAATGAATTTTTATTTTTTTTTGTCATAGAAAAGGCCTTTTTGACTAACCCTATTTTGAAATGGAACCAAGCTGACACGCTCGGAAGTTTCCTCACTCGTTAACAGTAGGGGCAATTTAATTGGCGTTCCTTGGTGCTGTGTCAGATTGCTACGATTTACACAATTATGGTTGTGCATTACCCACTAAAGGACTTTTTTTCTTTTTTTTTTTCTGAAAACTGCACTTTGGCCGCCATGTTTGTCTTATCAAATGCTATAAAATAAAAACTTTTAGTCCGCTTTTAAAACTGTCGTTACCATCACAATCAACGTCCTAATATATGAAAACATAGTTAAAATTACAATTATAATAGTCGGTGAGATTCGACCGAAACCATCACGGAGGGTCACACCATAGATATGAGAACGGTGAAAACTCGCGGGCCGTATTACACTAATCTTTGCTGTCATGAAGCGGGCCGCAAATGGCCCGCGGGCCGCGAGTTTGAGACCCCTGCTCTAAGGTAAAATGTAAACGACATCACTTCGCGTCAGTCATAGTAATTTATAAATTCACGCAACAGGTTGCCATGACGATCGACTCAATTCACAGTACATTATTTGTAAAAAAGGATCGTTGGTTTCTGTGCGATGTGATTAGTTTCAGCTGTGCCCTGTGATTAGTTTCAGCTGTGCCCTGTGATTAGTTTCAGCTGTGCCCTGTGATTAGTTTCAGCTGTGCCCTATGATTAGTTTCAGCTGTGCCCTATGATTAGTTTCAGCTGTGCCCTATGATTAGTTTCAGCTGTGCCCTGTGATTAGTTTCAGCTGTGCCCTGTGATTAGTTTCAGCTGTGCCCTGTGGTTAGTTTCAGCTGTGCCCTGTGATTAGTTTCAGCTGTGCCCTGTGATTAGTTTCAGCTGTGCCCTGTGCTTAGTTTCAGCTGTGCCCTGTGCTTAGTTTCAGCTGTGCCCTATGCTTAGTTTCAGCTGTGCCCTATGCTTAGTTTCAGCTGTGCCCTAGGCTTAGTTTCAGCTGTGCCCTATGCTTCGTTTCAGCTGTGCCCTATGATTATTTTCAGGTAGTGCCCTATGCTTCGTTTCAGCTGTGCCCTATGATTATTTTCAGGTAGTGCCCTATGATTAGTTTCAGATGTGCCCTGTGATTAGTTTCTGCTGTGCCATGTGATGAGTTTCAGATGTGCCCTGTGATTAGTTTCAGCTGTGCCCTGTGATTAGTTTCAGCTGTGCCCTGTGATTAGTTTCAGCTTTGCCCTATACTTCTAACCATGCTCTTAATATAGCAATGTTTTTGTCCATCTAAAAATTGCCGGTATTTCGTTTAAACACTGCAATAGAAATAAAATGGCCAGTATTTAATTTCAACTCTGTAATTTAAAAGAATGAAAATAAAACAATATTTTAAAAAGATCATGCCTGGTAAGGTTTTAGCTTCAACCCAGTGTTAACATTCTGGCCTGCTATACAGTTTCAACCCAGTGTTAACATTCTAGGCCTGCTATACAGTTTCAACCTAGTGTTAACATTCTAGGCCTGCTATACAGTTTCAACCCAGTGTTAACATTCTAGGCCTGCTATACAGCTTCAACCCAGTGTTAACATTCTAGGCCTGCTATACAGCTTCAACCCAGTGTTAACATTCTAGGCCTGCTATACAGCTTCAACCCAGTGTTAACATTCAAGGCCTGCTATACAGTTTCAACCCAGTGTTAACATTCTAGGCCTGCTATACAGTTTCAACCCAGTGTTAACATTCTAGGCCTGCTATACAGTTTCAACCCAGTGTTAACATTCTAGGCCTGCTATACAGCTTCAACCCAGTGTTAACATTCTAGGCCTGCTATACAGTTTCAACCCAGTGTTAACATTCTAGGCCTGCTATACAGTTTCAACCCTATAATAGAATCACAAGGGCTTGTATTCAGGCTAAAAAACTATAAAAGATCAATAGTTAGTTCTCACCAAGTCTAGACAATATGAATAGGGTTACAATAGATGAATAGAAACTTAATGTACAAACTATTTACCTTTAACACGTTATAATACTCATCTTTGTACTGTGTGTGATCTGTGGGGGTTGTTGGGATGGAGGGGGTGCCACTTACTCTATCAAGTTCATGTTTGGGGTTGTTGGGGTGAAGGGGGTGCCACTTACTCTATCAAGGTCAGGTGTGGGGTTGTTGTGGTGGAGGGGGTGCCACTTACTCTATCAAGTTCAGGTATGGGGTTGTTGTGGTGGAGGGTGTGCCACTTACTCTATCAAGTTCAGGTGTGGGGGTTGTTGGGGTGAAGGGGGTGCCACTTACTCCGTCAAGTTCAGGTATGGGATTGTTGGGGTGAAGGGGGTGCCACTTACTCTATCAAGTTTATGTTACCCTGGTGATCACGTGATGACAGTCACCTCCACGTGCAGCCATAACAGACAGAGCCCAGGGGCGTACACCGGGAACAGCGACCCAGAAACAATCGCAGGTGTGTGTTAAAGAATAGATGCTCATCTTAACGGAGTGCTCACAAGGGACCAACGCTCCCCCCCCCCAACAAGGGATCCTACTCCAAAAAAACCCCCCCCTTAAATCAGGGGTCAGGAACCCTTTCTTGTGAGAGGAGGCATATTGAACAAAATCATTGACCTTTACGTCTGGCAAACAATATGTCAGAAGCCTCATGTAATTAGGATGAGTAAAAAAGCTGCATGTAATACTTGAAATAACCGCGCGTTGCCCCGACCGCTGCCCTAAACAAATAGTCCCTAGTTTTCGCTCTGTTTATATCACAACATTCGCGTCAAGAGCTCAATTTCTTATCATTTTAATTTGTCTTATTTTCATTTGCTCGGCAAAGAAGGCCTGTTAGGAACCGGTTCTTACCTAGGTCCTTTAGCCTTTTTATCTAAGGGTTTTAGTAATTACACAAACCCTATATTCTTAGAATAAAATATCTTTTTTTTTAACAAAGTCGTCAGCTGCCCTTACTTAAAGACCACACTCTACACAAAAATAATACGCCATTTCCCTTTCGCACAATACGTCACAAAATATCAAACATTGAATAGCAACATCCACCCAAATACTCTCCAAACAACGCGCAATCACTTTTGCCGATACATTCGGTGTTTTGGGATAGCATTTGTTTTGTTGGGTCATTCCCTTGCCGTTTATCTTTCACCCGTGTTAAATTTGCCACGAGGGAAAAACACACACACCGCGTAAAAAGATTTAGTATCTCTTAACATAGAGGTCTGAATATCATCTATCATAATCTCATGATCTGACCACATAACGCAAGAAACTTCATTTTAACCGAGGTGGGTGACCGTTTTTCATTAAGGTGTGCTTTCTGATCGGCAAGTATCCCCTCCACGTTCTATAGTCTGTACAATATGTCTATGAGACGTTAGCACCAGCCCTCGCTACACACCCGACCGAGATAGAAGAAATGCTCAGGAAATTCCAGCAGCAAATGTCTATTCGCACGTCGACCATTAAAAAACGATAACTATTATCCTAAATTTATTTTTAGCTTAACTCCAACTGACGTAATGTGAACCTAAAATTATACAAGCAGCGTTGTAAAAAGGTAGGAGTAAATATATGCAGTTGTTCCTAACACCCCTACCGCCAGACCCCCACATCCGGCCCCCTCACCCGGTCCCACGTGACAGGACAAAGCTGTAAACGTAGAAATAGAAGTCGTTAATCTCATTACATTTTTTTTTTTAAACATCAATCACGGGTCATAGGTCATCAATGATGAAATGAGCCGAATGCATTGTAAAAATATGTAAGAAGAAACATCACATATATTTATGTTGCCAGTAACAGCCATAACAAATCCTTTGGCGTAAGGAGTGAGGGGTAAGACGTAAGGTGTAGTTAAAAAATAATATAAAAACTAACTTTTTTCGTGAAACTGAAAGATTTCAAAAATCAAGATTACAAGTATACAGCAATGATTTTCATATAGGTAGCCCCAACGACCCCGCCCCCCCCCCAACCAAAAAACCCCGCGCACAAAGTTAAAAAATAATATAAAAACTAACTTTTTTCGTGAAACTGAAAGATTTCAAAAATCAAAATTACAAGTATACAGCAATGATTTTCATATAGGTAGCCCCAACGACCCCGCCCCCCCCCCCCAACCAAAAAACCCCGCGCACAAGCAATCCGTCAAAGGTGACACAGCGATCCCTGAAAGGGTGCCCCAAACACCATTTGAGGGTGCCCATCGACCCCTCCAAAAATTGCCCTAACGATCCTCCAAATGTGCCCAAATGATCCCATCCCCCTAGGGTGCCCCAACAATGTCCACAAGTTTGCCTAAAGGATCTACCCAAACGGCGCCCCAACTATCCTCCAAGGCCACCCAAACGATCCAAGTGATCTATCATCTGGTCGCACAGTAGTTCAAATGCATGACGCAGGTTGCTAAAAGGAATACAATACAAACTTCTTCCTCAATGCTCGGACATCACCTATTTAACGAATAGCACGTACTCAAAGACAGTCTACACAACACGTCACAGATGCTTAAAATCACGTCACCAATAGGTCACAGAAGTCAAGAACGTTCATCAACCAAAGTAACACCCAAGACGCGCCACGCACAATAAAACACAGCACTTGGTGCGCAACAGTTACGTCCATGTGCATGCTGGAAGCAATCTCACTCAAACAACGAATGTTTGATGACCGCGGCTAAAAGAAATACAATTGTTATTAATCTTAAAAATTGTTTTTATAATATTGCGAAGCCAAATTTTTATTATAACAACCTTTCAAGGGGCATCAAGAGTAATGACGCCCCTACCCAAAAATAAAACAGTGATCACGGCTAAGGAGCGCCGCTGCCTTATGTTTCGACGAAATGAGTGATTTTTTTTTCTTCTTATGACCTCCTGCCATGGTTCATTTTGCGCAATTTTTAATTGGCGCCAATACCTAGTGCCCTGTCTTTCAGCACTCCTCTGATTGTCTGCATGTCTGGGATACAGGTGGTAGCCGTAGGCTAGACATACACGCAAGCTGAATCGGTGGGTCTCAAAGTGGGGACAAGGGCTCTCAAAGCATCTCATCACCACCCCAGTGTCCACCAATGTCACCGTGACTCCGTAAACCTCTTGACCAACAACTGATGACCAAGTGGACACTTGACCTTAACTCATGGAACTTGTGGACATTTGGAATCAACATGGACCCAAGAACCCGAGTCTGTGACCTCACGGACACCTGGCCCCTGCCATTTAACCCGTCAACTCGTCATTCCGCCGATTGTAACCATGGAAACACAACCACCATCCCAGCCAAGAAATTTAGTCCCAATCATGAGACAAACTGACCCCAACAAATCTGACAGCGCTCCGGTTGTGCCTGTACTAAACAGAAATTCAGCCCCGTCATCCCCACCCACCCCCTCACCCTCCACCCCACCATTTTCCTAACGAAAGAATGACGTCCAAGTGAAGCCTTATACCAATGAGGCATGGTTAAAGATTTAACATAAAAGATGTAACTTTAATAAAGAATGACTTTAAAGACGTAATGCCAAGAGCGGAAGGGGAGTGTAAAAAACGAAGAGTCTACCTTGATTGTAAGACTCTACCTTGATTGTAAGACTCTACCTTGATTGTAAGACTCTACCTTGATTGTAAGACTCTACCTTGATTGTAAGACTCTACCTTGATTGTAAGACTCTACCTTGAATGTAAGACTCTACCTTGATTGTGAGACTCTACCTTGATTGTAAGACTCTACCTTGATTGTAAAACTCCAAAACCTTGATTGTAAGACTCTACCGTGATTGCATGAAAACTAAGACTCAACCTTGATGACATTGACAAGTCGGTGAGCATACTCGTGAAAACGTCAGCTGAGACAGGGACCAGGGATCGGTGAAGTCAGTCAAGTCAGTCTAAGTCCGAGAAATAATGGACCTAGCCAGGGACGGTCGTGCCACACTGTAGTATAGTGTAGTGTACTGCACTGTAGTGTACTGTAGTGTAGTGTATTATAGTGTTCTGTTTCTCAACTTCCCACAGACATGTCGTGACACCCAGTACTGAAGTGTATTGTAGTGTAGTGTAGTGTAGCGTACTGTACTGAAATGTAGTGTAGTGTAGTAAACTGTACTGTTCTGTAGTTTACTGTACTGTAGTGTAGTGTAGTTTAGTGTAGTGTAGTGTAGTGAGGTGTGGTGTGGTGTAGTGTAGTGTAGTGTAGTGAGGTGTGGTGTAGTGTATTGTAGTGTAGGGTAGGGTAGGGTAGTGTAGTGTAGGGTAGGGTAGTGTAGAGTAGTGAGGTGTGGTGTAGTGTAGTGTAGTGTAGTATAGGGTAGGGTAGGGTAGGGTAGTGGACCTCAACGTCCCACAGAGACATCAGGAAACCTCCGGGTTATTATAGCCATCAAGTGAAATAAATATGATATAGTGGCTTTAGGATAGAAATAACAACAAGACACCATATCTATAGATTCGACATGAAATAACAACAACACACCATATTTATAGATTCGACATGAAATAACAACAACACACCATATTTATAGATTCTACATGAAATAACATTTGGCTGTACATTTAGCTTTCAAACAACAATAACAATAACCCATCATGGAACTATACCCATTTGTTTACTTTCTATAAAAGTACAAATATACATGTATATAAAGTTGTTAATGACATATATATGTATATAATGTTGACATTAACATATATGTGTATATAAAGTTGTCAATGACATATATATGTATATAAAGTTGTCATTGACATATATATGTATATAAAGTTGTCACTGGCATATATATTATGTATATAAAGTTGTCACTGACATATATATGTATATAAAGTTGTCAATGACATATATATTATATAAAGTTGTCAATGACATATATATGTATATAAAGTTGTCATTGACATATATATGTATATAAAGTTGTCACTGACATATATATTATGTATATCAAGTTGTCACTGATATATATATATGTATATAAAGTTGTCAATGACATATATATTATATAAAGTTGTCACTGACATATATGTATATAAAGTTGTCAATGACATAATATGTTTTATATATATATATGCATATAAAGTTGTCAATAACCTATATATGTATATAAGGTTGCCAATCTTGTTTTAGAGTCGCAAGCCACCCTCACATCAGTAGTATTCGGGGAGATTCACAAACGCATTTAATGCCCGGAAGTTTGACCCGATTCTGTAGTTGGCCGTAGAGCTCTTTGGGACACACCCCTAAGGACAAACAGGAAGAGCTGCTCACATCAAATCTTTGACATGTACTTCAGGGAATTTGGGATATTCATAAATAACTTGAACTTATTTGAACGATCATTTCAACTTGATTTTTTTTAAAGTTGGTTTAAGCCGTCTGTCTTCATATCAAGAGATGTCATGAGATTTTTTATGAGAATTTTGAATTTAACGCAATTTTTCATGTTTACCAGGAAGGTGTTCCTTTTCGTTGTGTGTTTAAAAAAATAATAATTTTTAAAAGTTTAATCTGATAAATGTTTCGTCATATAATCTTGGAATTTTATTATTAAGTTAACGCTTTTGGAACCGAGGCTTTAAACGTAAATAAAATGCTCCTGATACAATAAATGTTGAAACAAATTATTACTCAATTTTTGTACTGAATATAGAACGTCTGGTAACACCGAATGATTCTGTTATTTTTCTGTCAAATACCATCTGCTCAATTTTATCACGGTAGACTTTATTTTAGTTGCGACTTTGACCACATTGAAAGGTCCATTTTTACATAATTTGCTTTTATGATATTTAAAAAGAGAAAAAAAAGCAACCAAATAAACTTAAGGAAGAAATAACAAACCAAGATTTTTACGCCGATTCATCAATTCTTTACGTACACCCAACTGTCATGTTTTAATTCAAGTATGTCTTCAAAACCATCTAATATGTTGAAATTCAAGAATGTCTTCACAACCATCGGACATGTTTTCATTCAAACATGTCTTGTACTTGGCAAACTTCTCGCACCTAAAGATTACTTGATAAAAATTCTTGAATTCATTTATCGTGTTTTGAAATAACTATTAAAAAAACTTCAACAGCTATAACCATCAAGTTATTTCTATTTTAGATCAACTTTTATTTATCAATTATTCTTTTTCTTTTGGCTTTAACATTCTTTTGCCTTCTTACAAGAGCCAGAGTATCAAGGGATAAATCGGATATTCGCCAACATGTCACAGACACATCCGTTTCAGTTTCGTGATGTAGAAAAGACTTTTTTCAGTCTCGGATTTTCGCATGACAGACGATGGCCACTAGACTTGACCCACATGGGTTTGTCGGTTTTTCTGTTATTTGTTTTATGGGAGGGAAGTGGTCATGGTTCAAAGAATTTCCATCTAGACTCGTACGATATTAAAAAATAATAATTTTGTATTGACTTAATTCCATTTTCATTGCTCTCCTTGTTGTCGATGTCGTTGTCGATGTCGTTGTCGATGTCGTTGTCGATGTCGTTGTCGATGTCGTTGTCGATGTCGTTGTCGTGCACAGAAAGCTACTGCAGGAACTCGTTGTTGTTTAAAAAGAAGACTTGGAGGCTTCAGCGGAACCCCTAGGGGGTCTCACGCCATCCAGAATGAGCACCACGGTGCCACTGCGTTACGACAATGGAACATGAAGATTGTGAGGTCCTCTAACCAATGCAGCCAAAGACAACATAACGCGGGCCCCACAAGTATGCACGTGGACTGATGGGGTTGTTGCCCCTGTGTTTGAGTGAATGTCTTTCCGGGACGCCAGGCAACGTGATTCCCCCCCCCCCCCGGTCTCCCCCCCCCCCAGATTCCTGTGTTAATTTCTGGCTACCCCGAGCAATGGGTTAACCCCTTCCTTCCCCCATACCCGTTCATTCCCGACAAAACTTTGTAAAAAAAAGGGAGTAATACGGTGAAGGGTTCCGGGGGGGGGGGGGGGTTCTATCGAAGGAAGGGGCGTAGCTAAGGAGGAGCACATGGTGACGGATGTCTCTAAACACAAGACTAGTGGCTGGGCCAAAATGATTTTTATGGTATTGATGAACATAATCTGTTTCAGAGTAGTGGAGTGGGAGGGGATGAGTTAACTGACTCTTGTCCCCGGGGCGCCAAAGACTATAGCAAAGCATCAAATCAAAAGTCTACCGCAGAGGTTAGCCGATATATTATCCTAGCATTAAACACACACCTTTGTTGTCTAATCGAATCTAAGCTGTACCGTTTTTTATCTCCAGTAGTGGAGAGTTTAATGAACCACAACAATCGACTGCTTAAGATTTAAGCTATTCATGTTTCTATTTCTTTAATTTGTTGAATTGAAACTTAAGCTTCAATGAGTGAAATGAAACTTGAGCTTCAATGAGTGAAATGAAACTTGGGCTTCAATGAGTGAAATGAAACTTGAGCTTCAATGAGTGAAATGAAACTTGAGCTTCAATGAGTGAAATGAAACTTGAGCTTCAATGAGTGAAATGAAACTTGAGCTTCAATGAGTGAAATGAAACTTGGGCTTCAATGAGTGAAATGAAACTTGAGCTTCAATGAGTGAAATGAAACTTGAGCTTCAATGAGTGAAATGAAACTTGAGCTTCAATGAGTGAAATGAAACTTGAGCTTCAATGAGTGAAATGAAACTTGAGCTTCAATGAGTGAAATGAAACTTGAGCTTCAATGAGTGAAATGAAACTTGAGCTTCAATGAGTGAAATGAAACTTGGGCTTCAATGAGTGAAATGAAACTTGGGCTTCAACGATTGAATTGAATCTTGAGCTTCAATGAGTTGAAATGAAACTTGAGCTTCAATGAGTGAAATGAAACTTGAGCTTCAATGAGTGAAATGAAACTTGAGCTTCAACGATTGAATTGAATCTTGAGCTTCAATGAGTTGAAATGAAACTTGAGCTTCAACGAGTGAACTGAATCTTGAGCTTCAATGAGTGAAATGAAACTTGAGTTTAAACGATTGAAATGAAACTTGAGCTTCAACGAGTGAAATGAATTTTGAGTTTAAACGAGCGAAATGAAACTTGAGCCTCAACGAGTGAATTGAATCTTGAGCTTCAATGACTGAAATGAAACTTGAGCTTCAACGAGTGAAATGAAACTTGAGCTTCAACGAGTGAAATGAATCTTGAGCTTTAATGAGTGAAATGAAGTTTGAGCTTCAACGAGTGAACTGAAACTTGAGCTTCAATGAGTGAAATGAATTTTGAGTTTAAACAAGTGAAATGAAACATGAGCTTCAATGAGTGAAATAAAACTTGAGCTTCAATGAGGGAAATGAAACTTGAGCTTCAACGAGTGAAATGAATCTTGAGCTTTAATGAGTGAAATGAAGTTTGAGCTTCAACGAGTGAACTGAAACTTGAGCTTCAATGAGTGAAATGAATTTTGAGTTTAAACAAGTGAAATGAAACATGAGCTTCAATGAGTGAAATAAAACTTGAGTTTCAACGAGTAAAATGAAACTTGAGCTTCAAGGAATGAAGAGAAACTTGAGTTTCATCGAGTGAAATTAAACTTGAGCTGGAATGACTGAAATGAATCTTGAGCTTCAACGAGTGACACGAATCTTGAGCTTCAATGAGTGAAATGAAACTTGAGCTTCAACGAGTGACATGAATCTTGATTTTTAATGAGTGAAATGAAACTTTAGCTTCAATGAGTGAAATGAAACTTGAGCATCAACGAGTGAATTGAATCTTGAGCTTCAACGAGTGAAATGGAGCTTGAGCTTCAACGAGTGAAATGGAGCTTGAGCTTCAACGAGTGAAATGAAGCTTGAGCTTCAACGAGTGAAAAGAAGCTTGAGCTTCAACGTGTGAAATGAAACTTGAGCTTCAACGATTGAAATGAAACTTGAGTTTAAACGAATGAAATGAAACTTGAGCTTTAACGAGTGAAACGAAATTTGAGCTGCAACTTGTGAAATGAAACATGAGCTTCAATGAGTGAAATGAAACTTAAGCTTCAATGAGTGAAATGAAACTATTTGATAATACTACCACAATCACACGCGTTAGCCACGTGGATATCCCAACACACGCAACTCTTGGTGAACTTCTTTTGCTTCCCGATAATCTGCTCATGGTGACCCTAACATCCCCGCAACCAGTTGCTATCATTGGAAAGTGTGGTTCGCTGACCACTGTCCGCTAAGGAGACATGGTCTTTGCACCCAATGAACGTACTGCTAAACGTGTGTGGATTTAGCGTAAGCTTCTCGCCTCGAGTTGTGTGTGAGTGTACATGTGTGTGAGCCTAGCTTAACCCCCCCCCCCTCCCCCGAAATGTGGTTGTGCATAAAGTTCCATCTCCAAAACTAGAAGGTGCTCATATTACTAGAAATGGCTCAGGCGAAAGTAAGATGCCTGCGAGGGGTTCTTTAAAAAAAAAAAAAATAGAGAATCAATTGTTTCCAAGTCAGCAGATTGAACCCATTTGAACGTTCAGTAGTCGAAATAGCTTACCACCAGGGCACGCAGCCAGTGCCATAGCTTGCAATAAGTTTAGTAGCTTACCACCAAGGCACGCAGCCAGTGCCACAGTTTGCAATGAGTGCAGTAGCTTACCACCAGGGCATGCAGCCAGTGCCATATTGCAATAAGTAAAGTAGAATATTTCATACGGGACTTCAGGTCGTCAATGAGTGCAATAAAATACTTCCTAGGGGTACTCCAGATCGTCAAAGAGTTCAATAGAATACTTCTTATGGGACTACGTATTCTCAATGAGTGCAATAGAATACTTCTTTAGGGAATTCAGATCCTCAATGAGTTCAACAAAATACTTCCTACGGGACTGCAGGTCCTCAATGAGTGCAACAGAATACTTCCTACGGGACTGCAGGTCCTCAATGAGTGCAACAGAATAATTCCTACGGGACTGCAGGTCCTCAATGAGTGCAACAGAATACTTCCTACGGGACTGCAGGTCCTCAATGAGTGCAACAGAATATTTCCTACGGGACTGCAGGTCCTCAATGAGTGCAACAAAAGGCTTCATACTGGAATGCAGGCCCTTAATGAGTGCAACAGAAGACTTCCTACGGGACTGCAAGTCCTCAATGTGTGCAACAGAAGACTTCCTACGGGACTGCAAGTCCTCAATGAGTGCAACAGAAGACTTCCTACGGGACTGCAAGTCCTCAATGAGTGCAACAGAAGACTTCCTACGGGACTGCAGGTCCTCAATGAGTGCAACAGAATACTTCCTACGGGACTGCAGGTCCTCAATGAGTGCAACAGAAGACTTCCTACGGGACTACAGGTCCTCAATGAGTGCAACAAAAGACTTCCTACGGGACTGCAGGTCCTCAATGAGTGCAACAGAAGACTGCCTACGGGACTGCAGGTCCTCAATGAGTGCAACAGAATACTTCCTACGGGACTGCAGGTCCTCAATGAGTGCAACAGAAGACTTCCTACGGGACTGCAGGTCCTCAATGAGTGCAACAGAAGACTTCCTACGGGACTGCAGGTCCTCAATGAGTGCAACAGAAGACTTCCTACGGGACTGCAGGTCCTCAATGAGTGCAACAGAAGACTTCCTACGGGACTGCAGGTCCTCAATGAGTGCAACAGAAGACTTCCTACGGGACTGCATGTCCTAAATGAGTGCAACAGAAGACTTCCTACGGGACTGCAGGTCCTCAATGAGTGCAACAGAAGACTTCCTACGGGACTGCAGTTCCTCAATGAGTGCAACAGAAGACTTCCTACAGACGTCCAGGTCCAGAATATTCGTCGGTGTTTACTCCCGTCACCAATAACCAAGTCTGCAAGAAGTTAACCAACACATGGTCCGAAGATACCCCACTTCATAAAGTCACATGGTCCTAAAATACCCAAAGTCATAAAGTCATCTTATTCTGAAATAAGGATGTAATAGAGTCACTTGATCCTAAAATAAGGATGTCATAAAGTCACTTGATCCTAAAATAAGGATGTCATAAAGTCACTTGATCCTAAAATAAGGATGTCATAAAGTCACTTGATCCAAAAATAAGGATGTCATAAAGTCACTTGATCCTAAAATAAGGATGTCATAAAGTCACTTGATCCAAAAATAAGGATGTCATAAAGTCACTTGATCCAAAAATAAGGATGTCATAAAGTCACTTGATCCTAAAATAAGGATTTCATAAAGTCACTTTATCCTAAAATAAGGATGTCATAAAGTCACTTGATCCAAAAATAAGGATGTCATAAAGTCACTTGATCCAAAAATAAGGATGTCATAAAGTCACTTGATCCAAAAATAAGGATGTCATAAAGTCACCTGATCCTAAAATAAGGATGTCATAAAGTCACTTGATCCTAAAATAAGGATATCATAAAGTCACTTGATCCTAAAATAAGGATGTCATAGAGTCACTTGATCCTAAAATTAGGATGTCATAGAATCACTTGATCCTAAAATAAGGATGTCTTAAAGTCACTTGGTCCTAAAATAAGGAATTCATAAAGTCATTTGTTCCTAAAATAAGGAAGTCTTAAAGTCACTTGATCCTAAATTAAGGATGTCATAGAGCAACTTGATCCTAAAATAAGGATGTCACAGAGTCACATGATCCTAAAATAAGGAAGTCATAAAGTCACTTGATCCAAAATAAGGATGTCATAAAGACACTTGAACCTAAAATAAGGAAGTCTTCAAGTCACTTGATCCTAAATTAAGGATGTCATTGAGCCATTTGATCCTAAAATAAGAAGTCGCAGAGTCACATGATCCAAAAAAAAGGAAGTCATAAAGTCACTTGATCCTAAAATAAGGATGTCATAAAGTCACTTGATCCTAAAATAAGGATGTCATAAAGTCACATGATCCTAAAACAAGGATGTCATAAAGTAACTTGATCCTAAAATAAGGATGTCACAAAATCACTTGATCCTAAAATAAGGATGTCTTAAAGTCACTTGGTCCTAAAATAAGGATGTCTTAAAGTCAGATGATCCTAAAATAAGGATGTCATAAAGACACTTGATCCTAAAATAAGGATGTTTTAAAGTCACTTGGTCCTAAAATAAGGAAGTCATAAAGTCACTTGATCCTAAAATAAGGATTTCATAGATTCAAATGATGCTAAAAAAAGGAATTCATAAAGTCACTTGATCCTAAAATAAGGATGTCATAAAGACACTTGATCCTAAAATAAGGATGTCATAAAGACACTTGATCCAAAAATAAGGATGTCATAAAGTCACTTGATCCTAAAATAAGGATGTCATAAAGTCACATGATCCTAAAATAAGGATGTCATAAAGTCACTTGATTCTAAATTAAGGATGTCATAAAGTCACTTGATCCTAAATTAAGGATGTCATAGAGCAACTTGATCCTAAAATAAGTATGTCACAGAGTCACATGATCCTAAAATAAGGAAGTCATAAAGTCACTTGATCCAAAATAAGGATGTCATAAAGACACTTGAACCTAAAATAAGGAAGTCTTCAAGTCACTTGATCCTAAATTAAGGATGTAATTGAGCCACTTGATCCTAAAATAAGGAGTCGCAGAGTCACATGATCCAAAAAAAAGGAAGTCATAAAGTCACTTGATCCTAAAATAAGGATGTCATAAAGTCACTTGATCCTAAAATAAGGATGTCACAAAATCACTTGATCCTAAAATAAGGATGTCTTAAAGTCACTTGGTCCTAAAATAAGGATGTCTTAAAGTCACATGATCCTAAAATAAGGATGTCATAAAGACACTTGATCCTAAAATAAGGATGTTTTAAAGTCACTTGGTCCTAAAATAAGGATTTCATAGATTCAAATGATGCTAAAAAAGGAATTCATAAAGTCACTTGATCCTAAAATAAGGATGTCATAAAGACACTTGATCCTAAAATAAGGATGTCATAAAGTCACTTGATCCTAAAATAAGGATGTCATAAAGTCACATGATCCTAAAATAAGGATGTCATAAAGACACTTGATCCTAAAATAAGGATGTCATAAAGTCACATGATCCTAAAATAAGGATGTCATAAAGTCACATGATCCTAAAATAAAGATGTCATAAAGACACTTGATCCTAAAATAAGGATGTCTTAAAGTCACTTGGTCCTAAAATAAGGAAGTCATAAAGTCACTTTATCCTAAAATAAGGATTTCATAGATTCAAATGATGATAAAATAAGGATGCCTTAAAGTCACTTGGTCCTAAAATAAGGAATTCATAAAGTCACTTGATCCTAAAATAAGGATGTCTTAAAGTCATTTGTACCTAAAATAAGGATGTCATAAAGTCACATGATCCTAAAATAAGGATGTCATAAAGTCACTTGATCCTAAAATAAGGATGTCATAAAGTCACTTGATCCTAAAATAAGGATGTCATAAAGACACTTGATCCTAAAATGCCCATGTCCTAATGTTACCAGCTTCTGAAATATCCATGATCTCAAGTCATCTGATCCTACTTTATCAATGCCCTAAAGTCACCTGTTCTTAAAATGTCCTTGTCCTCATGACGTTTTCATCAGTAAATGGCTATATCCTACAGTCATACGATGCTACCTCCCCATCTTCGCAAAATCACCTGTTCCTAAAATACCCGTCTCAAGGTAACTTTTTTGTAGCTTAGCATGAAGAGCAAATAGGGTTAATACACCCCGTCTATAACAGTAACCTTGGTCGTATGTAAGCCTTGTCCTACAGTAACCTTGTCCTTATCTTGATCTTATGTATCATATATCCTACACTGACCTTGCCCTGCAATAGCCTTGATAGTTTGCAGGGCTTGTCCCACAGTAACATTGGTCGCATGTCTTAAATTAACTTTGAGAGGTAAAGTCACATTGTCCTCATGCTTTAACCTGGCGATCCCGGAGGTGTATAGTGAAGGAAACACGACGAGGTCATCAAGTTGCCATGGTTATATTCTGTGATTCGCTGACCACGGTCCACTAAGCAAACATGGTCTTTGCACTTCAGCTGTAGACCTGCCCTCTCTTACCCCCCTTCCCCATATTTTCCGCCTTTAGCGTACCGCTCCATTCTTGGCCACTTTCACAGGTCGATGACATAATTAGTGTCCATAAACAAACCTCCGTTCAGTTGGTCATAAAACCCCCTCACCCCCAAATCTGGCCCCCACCCCCACACCTCCATCCAGTAACCACATTGCCTTTCAACTGGTCATAGTCCTCCCCTGCCTGCCCCACCCAGCCCCGCCCGTCTTCAACGCTGCACATTAAGTTTGAACACAGGTGTAGCATAGATGCAGGTCTGGTGTGAGAGTATGAGGCTGAAAAACTCTCTGAACCATTGTCGTAACGTGCAATGGAGTTCTAACAGTGTGGAAGGTGAGCAAGAAGTTATCTTCCCCTGAATACCGCTTCTTTCTTCCTCCCCCTCCCCTCTCCTTTTTTTTTTCTTCCTTCTTTTCTTCATTTTTATTTATAGTTTCTCGGTTTTGTGGTGGGGATTTTTTTTTCAAGCATGGCCAAAATGTACAAGGCACGAGCTTGAGCGAGTCTTGCGATGAGTCGAGAATAAACACCGCCTCTGTTTTAGGTGGATCTGTCGGGTGGATACTCGTGCTTTAGTGGATCTGTTGATTGGATACTCCACGAAGGGAATCACTCCACGGACACGCGTGGATGAGGCCGGATATATAATCTATCCACCGTCGAGGAGGATCTAATGTTTGTGTGGGTGTGTGGGGCATGTGTGTGGGTTTTTTGTGTGGTGAACTGTTAGAGCTTTCCAAAATAAAAGGATTACTCACGTGACCTCTTGTTTACATCACCATCGGCCACAACTAGTGTGACTATAGGTTTCATTTGTGGTGACGGTCGGTTTCATTTCAAGGGACACTTTATGTGGATAATTTCAAACTGAGATCGAACTAATCTTTATGGTAGGCCAACAGTTACACTTAGTGGTGTAAACCTTAAATAGACCACAATTGTGGTGTATTTTGTGTGCATTTGGGAGTTGTTTTTGGTGAAGACAGGGTAATGCATGATGGGTAAGGAAGTTATAAGAATGGGGGAGTGGGACACGGGCCGCCAGCATGTCACATTGTTACATGGGTGGTCAAGATACATCGGTGGTCAAGATGTTACGATTGGTGGGGAGCATGTCACATTGTTACATGGGTGGTCAAGATGTTACGATTGGTGGGGAGCATGTCACATTGTTACAAGGGTGGTCAAGATACATCGGTGGTCAAGATGTTACGATGAGTTGGGAGCATGTCACATTGTTAGATCGGTGGTCAAGATGGGTGGGGACGATGTCGCTTTGGGTGTGGGGAACATTTCACATCGAGTGGGGGAACATATCATATCGAGTGGGGGAACATGTCACATCGAGGGGGGGAACATGTCATATCGGATGGGGACATTTCACATGATGGAGCGTGCCATATTAGGCATACAAACATGTCACATGACACTGGGGAAATTAGCATGTATTTGTAGTGAACATTTCAGGTATCTCTAAGGAACATGTCACATCGGAGTCAGGAATCTATCACGTTAGCAGAGTGCTGACCCGGATACCCGGAAATGTCGAATATTAGACCACCCGGAACATACCATTACCCGGATTCCCGGAAATGCCGAATATTAGATCATCCGACACATACCATTACCCGGGTACCCGGGAATGCCGAATATTAGACCACCCGGCACACACCATTACCCGGATACCCGGAATGCCGAATATTAGAGCATCCGGCACATACCATGAACCGGCCAAAAACGAAACCGGTTCCGGCTTTAAAAAAAATAGATATCTTATTATTTTCTGTTTTTTATAATTTGTTTTGTACAGATTACGGGAGTTAAATAAATAATTCTAATTAACTGACTAGCAATAGTGCGACACTAAAGGTAAGCTAAATGGAACTAAAGGTAAGCTAAATGAAACTAAAGGTAAGCTAAATGGAACTAAATGTAAGCTAAATGGAACTAAAGGTAAGCTAAATGAAGCTAAATGTAAGCTAAATGGAACTAAATGTAAGCTAAATGGAACTAAATGTAAGCTAAATGGAACTAAATGTAAGCTAAATGGAACTAAATGTAAGCTAAATGGAACTAAATGTAAGCTAAATGGAACTAAATGTAAGCTAAATGGAACTAAATGTAAGCTAAATGAAACTAAATGTAAACTAAATGGAACTAAATATAAACTAATTGAAACTAAATGTAAGCTAAGTGGAACTAAGAGTAAGCTAAATTGAGCTGATTGTGAGCTAAATGGAACTAAATTTAAGCCAAATGAAACTTCAAAGCTCTGAAAATAATAATATATTTGCTGCGAATTTTGTGTAATAATGTGTCTCAGCAAGTTGCATATCTTTGGATATGATCACGCCACTGTCTATTTACAATTAATATTTCATTTCACATGCGGACAGGCGTATGTGAGGCCTCCCGAGTAGCCGAACTTTGAGTGCGTGTATGTGACATACATTCTTTCATGTAATTCAATAGTAGTAATGTCATTTAACAATCATTTACTAAATGAAGCAATTTGTCTTAACTAAAGGAAAGCCATGATGGTATGGCCATGAGGATGATATAAATATTTATTGCAACAGTATTGGTACGTTGTATGAGAAAATAATGTGAACTCCTTTCCTTCAGCGACCAGCAACACCAACGCATGCAGCAGTGGTTCTCAACCTTTCTAGTGCCGCGACCCATTAATGCAGTTACAAATGTTGTGGCGATCCCTAATCTAACAAAATATTTTTGTTGATTCTTTATAACTGTACAGTATAGGTGTTTTTAGAACGTCTTAGACGAAACCTGTGAATGGGTTGAGAACCGCTGGCATTACAGTGAAGCTCCGCACCATGTTTGACCTGTGTTATATGCATGATTAAGGCAATTGTTCAAAGCCTTTGGGTAACCACCTCCTCGGGGGTCGCCGGACATAATGGCTGTTTTTTGTGTGTGTTCTTTTAGTGTGTACAAGTTGCTACTACACTCTGACTACTCTACACTCTGAATACACTACACTCTGAATACTCTCTCACTACACTACACTCTGACTACATTCTGACTACACTCTGACTACACTCTGACTACATTCTGACTACACTCTGACTACACTCTGACTACACTCTGACTACACTCTGACTACACTCTGACTACACTACATTTTGACTACACTACACTCTGACTACACTACATTTTGACTAAACTACACTCTGATTACATATGCTCTCTGACTACACTACATTTTGACTAAACTACACTCTGATTACATATGCTCTCTGACTACACTACACCCTGACTACACTAGACCCTGACTACACTCTGACAAAACTACACTCTGACTACACTACACCCCGACTACATTACACCCTGACTACACTATACACCCTGACTAGATTCTGATTACACTACACTCTGACTACACTATATTTTGACTACACTACACTCTGACTACACTACACCCTGGCTACACTACACCCTGACTACACTACACTCTGTCTACACTACACTCTGACTACTCTTCATTTTGACTACACTACACCCTGAGTACACTCCAGCTACATAAAGCATATTTTAATAAAACCTCTCATTAAGTCTACACTAGATATGTCAGCAGATTCTTTCATATAAATATTTGGACAGTTTCTTTTAGTGACAATTATATCTTGGAGCCAAGATCTCATTGTCACTGACCTATCTTTTTGAAGTCAAAATCTCATTGTCACTGACCTATCTTTTTGAAGTCAAGATCTCATTGTCACTGACATATCTTTTTGAAGTCAAGATCTCATCGTAACTGACCTATCTTTTTGAAGTCAAGATCTCATTGTCACTGACCTATCTTTTTGAAGTCAAGATCTCATTGTCACTGACCTTTCTTTGCGAAGTCAAGATGTTATTGTCACTGATCTTTCTTTTTGAAGTCAAGATCTCATCGTCACTGATCTTTCTTTTTGAAGACAAGATCTCATTGTCAATGACCTTGCCATATAACTGACTGAGAAGTTTTGAATTGTGGAGCTTGTCTCATAAGCCAGGTATCCTGAACTCAAACGACCATGACGGCACTATACCCCCCCCCCGCCCCCCACCCACCCCCGCGACCAACTCGCCACCCTAAGTCAGGAGCACACAGACACATGCCGTTAAGCTGAAGTCCTGTCCAATCATATAGTTCAATTCTTTGTGGACCCACTGTATGCAAAAATCAAAGCAGGTCAAATGTGATGTCCAAGCCGTATAATGTCAGACCCCTGCATGTTTTTTTGAAATATTCAAACCGACTCAGTTGTGTTGTTAAGCTGATATATTTTTAACAAAGTTGGAGGAAACATATATTTTATATATATGTTCACAACTAGCTTGGAATTGGAAATGTATATATAAAAATATGTGAACATTAGTAACAACTGTCACGGTAATTTTGTATTCACATTGTTACGAAATGTAAACAATGACGAATCAATATTTAGGCATAATGGCGCCAATGAGAAGACTGTGACATTTATATCAAAGATGGTGGAAAGGGGGAAGAGCTCTATTGATTAACAATGTACCCGTATTAAAAATCTTGTTGACTCTTAAAACAATTGTGTTTTTTAAATAATTTTTTAATTAAAATTCACTGGGCCCGTATGTATCACGCAACATGCCACGTATTTGAAAGCCGATCTGGTTGAGAAATAAAATTAACCCTCCACATACCATAGAATAACCTATCAACCCTCAAAATACTATAGAATACCCTATTAACCCTCTACATACCAAAGAATACCCTTTTAACACTCCACATACCATTAGAATACCCTATTAACCCTCCACATAACATAGAATATCATATTAACCCTCCACATACCATAGAATACCCTATTAACCCTCCACATACCATAGAGTACCCTATTAACTCTTTGCATATTTTATGTTGTTTCACATAAAACCTAAAGGCCAATGAATTATTTATTTAAAAATCAAAAAGTGAAATGAAGGTTTTTCAAACAAACATGAACATTTCAAATACTCGGGCAAATGTCATTTTATAAACGTCCAATCCACCAGTAACCTCCAATCAGTCAGTATCATCCTATCTGTCAGTAACCTCAAATCAGTACCATTTTATCTGTCAGAAACTTACAATAAGTACCATTCAATCTGTCAGTAACCTCCAATCAGTCAGTATCATTCTATCCGTCACTAACCTCCAATCAGTCGGTATCATTCTATCTGTCACTAACCTCCAATCAGTCAGTATCATTGTATCTATTGACAATAGAACCCTCTCAATCCCAAGAACCAAAACAAAGACCATCGGTGAACGCTCCTTCTACTTCCATGCGCCCACGTTCTGGAACCAGCTCCCATTCCACATCCGTCATTGTGAAACCTCGTCCACTTTCAAAAAGTCCCTTAAAACCCATCTGTTTAGGTCCGCCTATGACCTGTGATGCACCCTCCTTGCCCTGCCTCATTTTCTGTCTCGGGTTAATCCTGTAGTATAGGCCAAAACGTGCCAAAGTGTCCTCGTGTTATAGCTATTTTAATTGTTTCTATAGTATAGTAGTTACTATCCTAATGTCTCATTTTTATTGTAGTTAGTTTACATGTTTTTAATAATTGTAAAGCCCTTAGAGCTTTAAGGTAAGCGCTATATAAAAAATGCCTAAATAAATAAATAAATATCCGTCACTTCACTCCAATCAGTCGGTATCATTCTATCCGTTACTAACCTCCAATCAGTCGGTATCATTCTATCCGTCACTAACCTCCAATCAGTCGGTATCATTCTATCCGTCACTAACCTCCAATCAGTCGGTATCATTCTATCCGTCACTAACCTCCAATCAGTCGGTATCATTCTATCCATCAGTAACCTACAATCTGTATCATTCTATCTGTCACTTACCTTCAATCAGTCGGTATCATTCTATCCATTATTCAGTACAATTCTATAATCTGTCAGTAACCTTCAATCAGTACTATCATTTTTGTCAGTAACTTCCAAACACTATCATTCTATTGGTCAGTAATTCTATCCCACAATTACACTCTTAAAGACTTTTGTCAATAAATCAAATCACATTTCTAATTATATTGTTATAATCGAAGCTAAGAAAGCTGTTGATCAGGGGTCTCAAACTCAATTCATCCGCGGGCCGCAGGAGGTAGAGTGTGAGTGAGACTGGGCAGCATCAAGTAAAAACAAAAAAAAAGCGATGACAAATTCACTAAAGTACACCTGTTACAATCTATAGATACTCAACCTTTATTAATAACAAAATAAAACATTAAGGGTTCTCAAGAACTAGGCTTCACTTTCTTCCTACTACTGCTTGTTGCCAGAGACCCGGCAGCGCTTCTTCTTACACAGCTGAGCAACATTTGGCTTGAGTGACTAGGCAACTGAGACCCTCAGTATAGCTTGAGGATGCTCATCAGTAAGTTTGGCCCTGAACTTTGACTTGTTAAATTTCATAGTGGGAAAAAGTGTGGGAAACGTACTCCCAAAAAAAGGCACATGATCCGGTTGAGCAACCTGGATATCTCAGTGAAGGTGGAGGGCAATGCTCTCATAAATTGATCATGCTTGTCTTTTTCTCCATTCACTCCCTGAACTAAGAATTGCACTGAAATTCAATCAGCTCCATTTGAAGCGACAGTTTTTTTTGTTTTTTTTTTGTGGGGGGGGGGGGGCGGAGAGGGGAGGGGAGGCGCATCCACAAACTGACTTTTTAAACTTTTCTCACAGCCTCACTCTTGCCATGTTGTCTCATAAAGTGCTGTGAAATAAACACTTTTAGTCCGATTTTAAAACGGCTCTTACCATTAAAGTCAACGTCCAAATTCTATACAAAGATAATACAAATCAGAGTTAGACTAGTCGCTGAGATTCGACTGAAACCGTCGTGGCGGGTCACGTGACAGATATGAGAATGGGGAAAAATATCGCGGGCCTCATTAACACTAAACTTTGCCGTCGTGCAACGGGCCGCAAAATATCGTCTTGCGGGCCGAAAATGGCCCGCGGGCCGCGAGTTTGAGACCGCTGCTGTAGATGGAATTCAGGGGCTATATTCAAAAATAGGTTCTCAAATCTTGAATCCATTGACAACATGATATAGTCATATTACAATCACATTGTAACCACGAGTAACATGAATGACGCCAAAGTAACATGCTCAAGTCAAGATTACAAGCATTAAGTTAATGTGACATTTATTAAGCCATTTTCACATGCATACGTCAAAGTCAAATGAATAAAGTCAAAGTCACATGAATAAAGTCAATGTCACCTTCATTAATTTAATGTTGTTATTAAAGTTAATTCCGGACTCACACAATGTGTCTTCATTTCGACATTAAATCCAAGTGCAAAGAGAGAAACACCATTAAGAGAAAAAATACCACGTTTTGGGAAGGGGGAGGGGGGTAAGATTTCGGTGGGGGAGTGAGATGAGGGAATTATGGTGTGAGATTTAGAGGGGAGTGGTGGATAAGAGAAATTTTGATGGTGATAATGATGTAGTTACCCTGGAAATAGTTGGCGAGAGTTAGGAGGTATGTTGTGAAGATGGGAAGTGGAGGGGGAGATGTACCGGGAGATGGATAGGAAAGTGAAAGGGGAGATTTGATGGATGGTGGATGGGGAGTTGGATTGGGAGGTGGTCTGTGAGGTGGTCTGTGAGGTGGATGTGGGAAGGTGTGAGCGGTAGATGATGTGCAGTGTGAAGTGAAAGGAGTAGACAACATATCCGTCACCCTTCCCCTTCTCCATCCCCTCCCCCCACCCGCCCCAAATAGAGTCGTCTGTTCAACACAGCAATGTGCAGTTGGAAACAAGAAACTCACGGGACTGATGGAAACCAAAACACAATTACGATTGGTAGTGTTATCGAACTGAGGGCGCTTACAATTACCACCCATGGTGCAGGTGCACCCCCTTGGCTGCCCTCCAACCGCCTTCACCCACCCGACCCACCTGACAGAGCATGCCGTGTAGTCACCTGTTAGGTCTGGTTAGTGTCCACTGGGTTAACAGGTGTTCCGGGATTAGATCAAATCCTTTCACGCCGCCGATAATAACGGAGTACACGCGCGGCATTCACACCCTCGCGCGCGCCTCGAACTCGTGCTATCAGCACAGCCATCAGTTCACCGGCTTGAACCTAACGCAGTCGGAACAGCCTCTGATTACACTCTCGTGACCCCTAGGGGTGAGCACTGCTCTCATTACACCATTATGAACCCTAGTGGTGAGAACTGCTTTGATTACATTTTCGTGATCTCTAGGGGTGAGCACTGCTCTGATTACACCAACATGAACCCTAGTTGTGAGCACTGCTCTAATGACATCATCATGACCCCTAGTGGTAAGCACTGCTCTGATTACATTCCATAACCCCTAGGGGTAAACTCTGCTCTTATTACATTACATGACCCCTAGTGGTTAGCACTGCTCTGGTTACATCACACGACCCCTAGTGATAAGCACTGCTCTAATGACATCATCATGACCCCTAGTGGTAAGCTCTGCTCTGATTACACCATCATGACCCATGGATGTTAGCACGGCTCTGATTACACCACCATGATATCTGGTGGTAAACACTGCTCCGTTAACACTAGCATTATACCTAGATGTAAGCACTGCTCCGTTAACACTATCATGATACCTAATGGTAAGCACTGATCTGATTATACGCAGAGTACCTCTCACATAACATCGTCATGAACGGCGCTCTCTTTACACTTACATTAACCTTAGTATAAGCACCGCTCTTACATACGACCCCAATTATTGAGATTAGCCTTCTTAATTTCTCTGTGTCAATTACCTTTTGAATTGGTTACCAAACGTCTTCGTTTCTCGGCAGCAACAAACATCGCGGGACCCTGTGAGTAGGCCACGGGGCAACGAGGCGTACATTTTGGGAACCACTGGTCTACTGTGTATTACTGTAATTATTAGGGCGTAGATCATTTTACCACCGCGATAGTTTAACAAAGACGCCCTTGCAGAAAGGTACTCACTGGATTTGTTTTTTTTGCTTTTTTTTTTTTTTTTTTTTTGGGGGGGGGGGGGGGGGGGGGGGAAATCGGAAAAAAATGCAATAAAATAAT
>CAXITT010000007.1:905446-935446 GCA_964033795.1 Lymnaea stagnalis
CCCCCCCCCCCCCATGGTTTTTATCAGGTGTGCCGCGAAAATATTATGTTGTGTGCCGTAATCAAAGGTTTAGAAAAACTGTATTGGGTCGGCTTACATGTGGTGTGTGGGTTGGCTTACAGGTGGTGTGTGGATTGGCTTACAGGTGGTGTGTGGGTCGGCCTACAGGTGGTGTGTGGGTCGGCTCACAGGTGGTGTGTGGGTCGGCTCACAGGTGGTGTGTGGGTCGGCTTACAGGTGGTGTGTGGGTCGGCTCACAGGTGGTGTGTGGGTCGGCTTACAGGTGGTGTGTGGGTCGGCTTACAGGTGGTGTGTGGGTCGGCTTACAGGTGGTGTGTGGGTTGGCTTACAGGTGGTGAGTGGGTTGGCTTACAGATGGTGTGTGGTTTGGGTGACAGGTGGTGTGTATGTTGGCTTACAGGTGGTGTGTGTGTTGGCTTACAGGTGATGTATGGGTTGGCTTACAGGTGGTGTATGGGTTGGCTTACAGGTGATGTGTGGGTTGGCTTACAGGTGATTTGTGGGTTGGCTTACAGGTGATGTGTGGGTTGGCCTACATGTGATGTGTGGGTTGGCTTACAGGTAGTGAGTGGTTCCGATCATAGTTATTATAGCTTTTGTGTGATTGCTATAATCAGAACTATAACTCTGCTCCCGGACACTATACTTCACCGCTTAGCTACCATATATATATATATATATATATATATATATTTGTAAAACATTATGTGAACGGACGGAGGCTGCGGTATTAACGACCCCAGAGAGTTAAATCTTTACCGACTCCATACAGTTGTATCTTTAAAACATAATTTCACCCGCTCCACTCGTAACACGTATAGTTTTTGTAGTCATTGTCAAGTGCAGAATAGAGAAACCATATGACTGGCAGGAGTTTCAGAACTGATTTAGACGAGCCCCCGAAAGGTCATTAGCTGTAACTCGTGGTTTCGTCGTGGCTTCTAGCCCCACCAATCACCCTTTTTTTTTGTCCCGGGGAGAAACGCTTGAAGCCACTTGTGCACAAAGAAACTCGCCTTGGAACACTTCATTAACTCCAAGCACGAGGTTTTTCCCCCCTTTGGCTGGCATCACTGACGACATCTTCGTTGAAAGTTGAGAGTACATGGCGGAGAGTATATGGCCGACTAAATATATAAATGGTCCGACCAGATTAATTTCTGTATGCATGTTAGGGCCGCTTGTCCTTTTTGTGTTTGCGCACCGCCCCCCCCCCCCCCGGGGGGTGTTTTTGTTTCAATAACATCCCCCCCCCCCGGGGGATGTTTTTGTTTCAATAACATCTGGACAGGTGTTTTCATTGTTGTGGGTCAATGTTTATTATCGTTCATAGCTAGAAGGCAAATCTCCTGCTGCTATGTTGTTGTTTTTTTAGCTTTGACATAACATGTGTTCGCAGTTCAGTGTTCAGAGTTAATGTTTTTTGTCTAGCGGTTCTTTTACAATGTACTCATTGTTGTATTTCAACATGGTAAATGCAAATGATGATGGTGATGATGGGGATAGTTCATACCCGATTATCTGAACAGCTGTTTAGTTTCAGGGTTTGTTTGGGGGGGGGGAGGTGGGTATGTATTATGAATCTATCTTAAAGGAGTTCAGCAAAGAGAAATTATAACGTTGGCGTAGGAAGGGGCTGGCCGCCACAGTTGGCACTGTTTTCATTTATTTTAAGGGGGTGGCATTTTCAGACAGCTGCGGAATTTTTTTTTGGAGTTGGTTGGGGGGGGGAGGGCGGGGTTTGGAGTAGAGGGCAGCATACATCTTTGCCCGGCCCTGGGGCGCTAACACTGCTTACGTCCCTGAATGATAAATTCAAACATTTACTTTGGTTAATGTGGGACACCGCGTCTATTGCTAGAGCCCAGATCGCCACGGTAGTACATAGACATCGTCTAGATGAACCTCTCGGCACAGCTTAAATGGTTGTTAAATGGGTGCTGGGTGGTCGAGTGGTCGAGTCGTCTAAACTTAGTCAATCTCGAGTTCAATCCCCGGAAAAAAACCAAGACAATTACGAGCAGCCCGGGTGGATGGGACTCCAAGCAACCCGGGTGGATGGGACTCTTCTACCTTGAATGACACCCCGGGGGAATGGACTCCAAGGACCCCTGGTGGATGGGACTCTTCAACCCTGGATGACAACCCGGGTGGATGGGACTCGTGAACCTTGGATGACAAACCGGGTGGAAGGGACTCGTCAACCCTGGATGACACCCCTGGTGGGTCAACCCTGGATGACACCCTAGGTGGATGAGACTCGTTAATGTGGATGACACCCCGGGTGGATGAGACTCGTCAACCCTGGATGGCAACTCATCTAAGAGAAGGCAAACCATGAGAGCAAACCCGGAGATTGAGTCCCGAAGGCGGTATGACATTAATACGATGAAAATTGCACAATTCCTGTGACGCAAAAAGTGCACAATAGAGCACACAAGTCACACTGCTGGTCTATTTGCCAGTGGTATTATCATTGGATCAAATAGGCTGAGTCAGGCTAAAGAATTGACCAACTACTCAAGTTGAATATTGCCTAAAGTATTGGATGTCAGAATACGTGATTGACACACACCAGAGTATAGACCAAATACAGAGGCATTTATGAAACATGATTGACACATATATAGTAAAATTCTTGCTCATAAATAGTTTATAAATTTCACAAATCTGGCTAAAGTTTTGCAAATATTCAGCTTATGTGTAACGCATGTCTAATGTCTATAATCCCTTAAGCTCAAACCTGAATTAGATTTTACAATGTTGCAGTGTGAACATCTGCTATTGATTCATGGTTCGTCTTTTCTCAGTTGAAATCCTCAAAATAAATTCGAAGCATTTAAAAAAAAATAAGAACTAAGTTTATGTGACATTAGCAAATAAAGATTGTCTTTGTATATATTGTATTGCTACATTCGTATCTTTACCAATCAGTGGACCAATATAAAAGGGCCGCTGCTCTTGTCTTGTAAGACAATTTAAAAGGACCATCGCTCTTGTCTTGTGAGACGACATTTTAAAAGGACCATTGCTCTTGTCTTGTAAGACAACAATTTAAAAGGACCATTGCTCTTGTCTTGTAAGACGACAATTTAAAAGGAACATTGCTCTTGTCTTGTAAGACGACAATTTAAAAGGGCAGCTGCTCTTGTCTTGTAAGACGACAATTTAAAAGGATCATTGCTCTTGTCTTGTAAGACGACAATTTAAAAGGGCAGCTGCTCTTGTCTTTTAAGACGACAATTTAAAAGGATCATTGCTCTTGTCTTGTGAGACAACAATTTAAAAGGACCATTGCTCTTGTCTTGTAAGACGACAATTTAAAAGGATCATTGCTCTTGTCTTGTAAGACGACAATTTAAAAGGGCAGCTGCTCTTGTCTTTTAAGACGACAATTTAAAAGGATCATTGCTCTTGTCTTGTAAGACGACAATTTAAAAGGACCATTGCTCTTGTCTTGTAAGACGACAATTTAAAAGGACCGTTGCTCTTGTTTTGTAAGACGACAATTTAAAAGGACCGTTGCTCTTGTCTTTTAAGACGACAATTTAAAAGGACCATTGCTCTTGTCTTTTAACACAATTTAAAAGGATCATTGCTCTTGTCTTGTAAGACGACAATTTAAAAGGACCGCTGCTCTTGTCCTTTAAGACGACAATTTAAAAGGACCGCTGCTCTTGTCCTTTAAGACGACAATTTAAAAGGACCGCTGCTCTTGTCTTGTAAGACGACAATTTAAAAGGACCGTTGCTCTTGTCTTGTAAGACGACAATTTAAAAGGACCATTGCTCTTGCCTTGCAAGTCTCCAATTTAAAAGGGCCATTGCTCTTGTCTTGCAAGACGCCAATTTAAAAGGACCATTGCTCTTGTCTTGTAAGACGCCAATTTAAAAGGACCTTTGCTCTTGTCTTGTAAGACGCCAAAAGGAATGTTTTCCTTGTATTGTAAGGTGTGATCAGTTTTAAAAGAAATGTCAGTTTAAATTTAAAAATCTCTTTTACAGAACCTAAAAAAAAGATCTTATTTTCTACTGTTTCCTCTACAAACAAACATTTCATTATCATCATCATAACTTCTACCGTGGAAAAACTGGTAATCACTATAGGCGTATCCACACGTTTGCTGCAGAGATAGGAATATTTCGTTTCTCGAACCTGTTATAGAAATGCGCATCCTATACTAAAAACAGCGCACCTTCACCTAAATGGCTTTTGGGAGAGCGACCGCCGCCCCGCTCCCCACCCCTGGCTACGTCCATGGGTTAATATCATTTCTATCTGTCCCATATATCTCATATATCCCAGTTATCCCATTGTCATATTCAACATGTCTAAAATTAAAACTTAACACATGTTTAGTATCAAATTTGATTCTACATTTTCGGCACCATACAATCTGCAATAATTTAAAAATCTTGCATGATTTTATTTGAGGCTTGATCAGGAAGTAAAAACTATTTAAAACGCACAACATAATACTGTACACACTTATCATTGTTGAGAACCCTCGCTAGCAATTAAAAAGAAACATAGCTCTGTTTGCAGTGATCCCCCTTTCAGCTTATTAAAATATAATTATTCACCGGGAGCGTTGGAAAGGGGTGCAAGGGGGCGGTTCGTCCAGGGTGGCACCTTTTTTCGGCCAAATGAAAACACAGCATACCCGGGACAGGCTAATCTCTGTTCTGGTGCAAAGTAGTCAAAATATCTAAAACATCTAGATCTCATGTTAAAACATCAGATATTTGATGTTAAAACTTCTAGATTTTATGTTAAAACATCAGATATTCCATGTTAAAACATCTAGATTTCATGTTAAAACATCAGAGATTTGATGTTAAAACTTCTAGATTAGCATCTAGCATCTAGGCCAGATGGAATATACGCCGACCAGACGTGTCCCGAAACATCTAGAAACATCTAGATCCCAGTGCAAATGTATCCTAATTGGAAACACTAGAGGTGTGAGATGGTAGATAGCTGGCTCTAGGGGTGACAAGTTGATCAACGTAGCGTTGGGGAGAAGCGTGTTTAGACCTCAAACTTTAAACATTTCTTGAGCTCTGACTGTAACAAAATGATAGATTGATAGAGACTGTTCAAGAAAACGTAAGTAGATATCAGACGGCCCTTTTAGGAGAGAATAGCATTCATGACGTCATTGGACTTTTCAGTAGCATTCATGACGTCATTGGACTTTTCAGTAGCATTCATAACGTCATTGGACTTTTCAATAGCATTCATGACGTCATTCGACTTTTCAGTAGCATTCATGACGTCATTCGACTTTTCAGTAGCATTCATGACGTCATTGTACTGTTCAGTAGCATTCATGACGTCATTCGACTTTCCAGCAGCATTCATGACGTCATTCGACTTTTCAGTAGCATTCATGACGTCATTCGACTTTTCAGCAGCATTCATGACGTCATTGGACGTTTCAGTAGCATTCATGACGTCATTGGACTTTTCAGTGGCATTCATGACGTCATTCGACTTTTCAGTGGCATTCATGACGTCATTCGACTTTTCAGCGGCATTCATGACGTCATTCGACTTTTCAGTGGTATTCATGACGTCATACGACTTTTCAGTAGCATTCATGACGGCATTCGACTTTTCAGTGGCATTCATGACGTCATTCGACTTTTCAGTAGCATTCATGACGTCATTGGACTTTTCAGCAGCATTCATGACGTCATTTGACTTTTTAGTGGCATTCATGACGTCATTCGACTTTTCAGTGGCATTTATGACGTCATTGGACTTTTCAGTGGCATTCATACTTAGTGGGTGCATGTCGTCATGAGGCGGAAATCGAAGCTGAATCACACAGAGGAGGAGGACAAAAAGAAAAGCAAAGACGCTGAGAGAGGATGTAGGAAGATAAAAGGGGAGGAGATAGAGAGAATGAAAATAACATAAAGTGATACAAATAGAGGGTAAAGGAGACTGACACACACTCACACACATACACACACTAACACTTACACATACACGTACACACGTTTTCATTAATTGATGGAGAGAGAAAGAAAGAGACAGAGAAATATATATAGATTGCTAGTAGGAAATGAAGATTGAGAGAGATCAACAGAACTACATCTAATCAGATCAATAGTTTTAAATAGAGAGAGAGAGAGAGAAAGAGAGGGAGAGAAAATGAGAGAGAGAAATATATATAGATTGCTAGACGGAAATGAAGATTGATAGAGTTCAACAGAGCTAGATCTAATCAGATAAATAGTTTTAAATAGAGAGAGAGAGAGGGGGGGGGGTAGCGGATTGAGAGAGAACGAGAGAGCGAACGAAACAGCACGAGTGTTTACAGTGGAAGCCATCAGTACAGTTCATCTAACCGCTGATGGATCCCATCAACCTGTGATTGGTTGCCTTTGACAGGGACCCCAGTATTTATATACAAACTCTCCCAGTCATGTTTTCTCGACAGGGGCGTACCACTTAAGTGGCAATCGACAGTCATCTACTTAGTTAACATAAGAGATGCCTTAATTTGAACGGAATGAAGTCTTGGTTTAGGTTGGCCTCTGTAGCACATTTATTATCAAATGAGAACCCTTGTGTCTTATTCTTAAAGTTATTAACTTTTATGCATATGTTTATTAATGTGAGGCTTCTGAGATTGTGAGGCCCCTAAAATATAAGACCCTTAAAATCTGTCACTAAAATTTGAGACCCGTTAAAATGAAGGAAGAAAACATCCCTTAAAATGTACGGCTACTTAAAGGGCCCGGACCTTTCGATGACCTGACCCCTGAAAATATGAAGCCTTTAATAATGATAGGGCCTCTTATATTAAAACGTGACATTGTCCAAGGCACGTCCAGCTCTATCCATGCTATCCCTTCACCTGTGATCTATACATGCTATCCCCTCACCTGGCATCTATCCATGCTATCCCTTCACCTGTGATCTATCCATGCTATCCCTTTACCTGTGATCTATCCATGCTATCCCTTCACCTGTGATCTATCCATGCTATCCCTTCACCTGTGATCTATCCATGCTATCCCCTCACCTGGCATCTATCCATGCTATCCCTTCACCTGTGATCTATCCATGCTATCCCCTCACCTGTAATCTATCCATGCTATCCCTTCACCTGTGATCTATACATGCTATCCCTTTACCTGTGATCTATCCAGCCTATGCTCTCAGCCGTGATATATCCCGTCTATCCCCTCAGCCGTAATCTATCCATTATATGCCTTCAGTCGTGATCTATCCAGTCTATGCCCTCAGCCGTGATCTATCCAGTCTATGCCCTCCGCCGTGATCTATCCAGTATATGCCTTCAGTCGTGATCTATCCAGTCTATACTCTCAGCCGTGATCTATCCAGTCTATGCCCTCAGTCGTGATCTATCCAGTCTATGCTTTAGTCGTGATCTATCCAGTCTATGCCTTTAGCCGAGATAGGTTCTTGCCAGAAAATGCCACTGCGATAATAACAAAGTCTTCTTATCAGATTCACTGATGGCTCCTCTCCCAAAACCTCTTTCCAACACTTGACATGAGCTCTCTTTCTTTTCTTTTGAGTTTGTTTGTTTCCATTATATCTTGGTTTTAGTTTTTATTTTGTTTCATTTTTCTTTTGTTTTCTTTTTTCTTTTTTTTTGGTTGTTTTCTTTATTTCCTTGTCTCCGACATCGTTGAGCCAAGATAGCACCGAGTCCCCCCCCCCCCCCCCCCCCCCCCCCCCCGCCCCCCCCCCCCCCCCCCCCCCCCCCCCCCCCCCCCCCCCCCCCCCCCCCCCCCCCCCCCCCCCCCNCCGGAAGTGTTTTTCCCCCCGTAAGGGCATAAAGTCACGTGCGCCTATTTCTTATAAATTGGAAAGTTCATTTTTCCCAGATCATAAGGGTCGCTATGCCTGTTGGGATCACTTAAGGTGAAAAGTTGTCTCAACTCTACAAGGGGTTGTTGCAGGGGGGGGGGGGCAGGGGTATTGGCTTTTCACTATGACGTCACCTTGGTGTGACTGCTTCCATTTCCGGATAGCGCGCTAAAGTTAATTCCCACAAACTACGATAAATGATTTTTTTTCAATAACTCAACTGCGTTTGGTGCGTAATGTTTTCTTTTCGGATAATAAAAACATCTCTAATTAATTATAGTGTAAGAAATATCCAGTTTAAAAGTGGTTGGGACATCAGAACATTTAATATAGTTTATTGGCGTGAAATGAAAAATATGCAGTGACATATCATGGGCGGAAGGGAAGGGGTGTAGCAAAAATTGTTATTCTTTAATGTGCGTTACTTGAGTTCATGTTTTGTTAAGTAACTTTAGTAGATGGGAAGTTCATGCATTGACGTCGCCACTGTTTGGCGAGCTATAGCTAATGAATTAAAATTATGGCTGAAATTTAAAGTGGAGATTATGTTTTGAAATTGTATTGGATGTTTTGTCATGGCAATGCGGGTAAAGATATCCTCTAACCCTTTCTACAGATTATAAATCTATTCTTTACTCTATCTTTTAGCTCAAATGGAGTAGTCCTTTTCATTTTGGGTTTAGACCCACCTACCGTATTGTCCTACACCCTCTTGTCCTAAAACCTCTTGTCCTACACCCCTTGTCCTACACCCTCTTGTCCCCTTTTCCCACACCCCTTAATCTACACCCCATTATCCTAAACCCTCTTGCCCTACACCCCATTATCCTACACCCTCTTGTCCTACTCCCATTTGTCCTACACCCTCTTGTCCAACGCCCCCTTGTCCTACATTCCTTAGTCCTACACCCCCTGTCCAACACCCCCTTGTCCTACATTCCTTAGTCCTACATCCCCCTCCCCAGTCCTACACCCCTTTTGTCCTACACCCACTTGTCTTACACCCCCTAGTCCTACACCGCTTGTCCTACAACCTTTGTCCTACACCTTATTGTCCTACAACCCATTGTCCTACATCGCCTTGTCCTACACCCAATTGTCCTACACACCATTGTCCTACACCTCCTCATCCTACACCACCTTATACAAAGCTACCTGTTATACATCTAACTGTATGCCGCAGATATAACCTATAAAAATCGGCCAATGAAAGAATTAGAAAAAAATTCACCAAAAAACAAAAAAAAAGGAATCCCAAGAACCCGCTGAACAGGGACTCTCTTTTATTTACACGGGCCGTCAACAAACACAAGGAACCTGTGGCGTGTTTTTGTAGGGTTTGTCAAGAAGGAACATGCATGCGGTATTTACTAAGACGGAACATGCATGCGATATTTACTAAACACTTTTCTATTTATCCGTCTGTAGGCTTTTGAGTCCTCCAAGCGATATCCTTTCTTTCCTTTAACCGTGACACTTTCAGTCCCACCGCGACACTTCCAATCCCATCGTGAAACGTCCAATCCCTTCGTAACGTGTCCAATCCCACCGTGACACTTCCAAACCCATCGTGACACTTCCAGTCCCAACGCGACACTTCCAATTCCCATCGTGAAACGCCCAATCCCTTCGTGACACTTCCAATCCCACCGTGACACTCCCAATCCCATCGTAAAACGTCCAATCCCATCGTGACACTTCCAATCACATCGTGACACTTCCAATCCCATCGACTTTCAATCCCATCGTGATTTCTCATCCCAAAACTCCCACCCTACATCGCTGTCCCTTAATCCCTAACTTCTTCTTTAACTCGGCATTCCAAACACTTTCACGTCCACCCGTGACTCTTCCTTTTCCTCTCAGCCGCCAGCAGTCCTTCTTCAGACCTGTCCTCTTCTATCCACCTATAAACCTCTTCACGTTAAAATTACGTGGTTTTTTCCCACTTTAATTGAGCCCTCCTCCATATTTGCCTTTCTATCCCTTCTTCTCCTCAACCTGTACCCATATTTTCACCTTTTCATCAATCTCCCACCTCACCTTCTTTCAATCGGCGCCCATCCTATCCCCACACGGGCCATCCTCTCCCCCACACGGGCCATCCTGTCCCCCACACGGGCCATCCTCTCCCCCACACGGGCAATTTTCTCCCCCACACGGGCCATCTTCTCCCCCACACGGGCCATCCTCTCCCCCACACGGGCCATCCTCTCCCCCACACGGGCCATCCTCTCCCCCACACGGGCCATCCGGCCTCCCACACGGGCCATCCTGTCCCCCACATGGGCCATGCTGTCCCCTACACGGGCCATCCTGTCCCCAACACGGGTTATCCTCTCCCCCACACCACGTCATCCAACAGAGAGCAGACAAAATGACAAGTCATCCAATTGACGGCAGACACAAAAAGCACCTCACAGCGGGAATCGGGAATCCCCGTAGACACTGTTACATTTGACTGATGACACAAACTCATCACTAATACATTTGACTGATGACACAAACTCATCACTGTTACATTTGACTGATGACACAAACTCAACACTGTTACATTTGACTGATGACACAAACTCATCACTAATACATTTGACTGATGACACAAACTCATCACTGTTACATTTGACTGATGACACAAACTCATCACTGTTACATTTGACTGATGACACAAACTCAACACTGTTACATTTGACTGATGACACAAACTCAACACTGTTACATTTGACTGATGACATAAACTCATCACTGTTACATTTGACTGATGACACAAACTCATCACTGTTACATTTGACTGATGACATAAACTCATCACTGTTACATTTGACTGATGACACAAACTCATCACTGTTTCGTTTGACTGATGACACAAACTCATCACTATTACATTTGACTGATGACATAAACTCATCACTGTTTCATTTGACTGATGACACAAACTCAACACTGTTACATTTGACTGATGACATAAACTCATCACTGTTACATTTGACTGATGACATAAACTCATCACTGTTACATTTGACTGATGACACAAACTCATCACTGTTTCATTTGACTGATGACACAAACTCATCACTGTTACATTTGTCTGATGGCATATACTCATCACCATTCGCGCCCCGCACTTGATCCCCCACCTTCAAATTTCTTAGCTGACATAAGAAAATCGCGCAAACCTAAACACAACCTTCCCGGGCTCCCCAACCCCACAACCCCCCCCCTGCTCCGTTGTTGTACTCGGGTTCTCTCACCTTCCTCTCCGTGCCCCAATAATGTTATGACAAGGCCGTGACGCGACCGTCTGATGTAGGGCTTTGATTAACGTGTGCCAACTTTCCAAAATGGCTGTACCTACGTCACTTCCCCTTCCAGTCGCTAGTCGGAAAATGAGCCCTCGCGCCGATCTATTGATAATTGCTGAGAGGTAACTTAACGCCACGGTTACGTCACGTCCGTTTAAAAAAAAGTTTTACGGGTAGACCCCGGATGAATTTTTTGAAAAAAAAAATTGTCCGACCCAACCTCAAAAATATGAAGTTGAAATAACAAACAAATTAAAACAAGCAGACAGCTATCACCTAATTGCATACCAACGTTGAGCAGACGATCAAGGGTAGAATAGGAGGAGTGCAGATCTCAGTGTCAGAACTAACATGATAACAATTACACAGGCCTAGTCGGGGTATACGTTGGTAGTGGTTGTTGGATCAATCAAATAACTTATCTCGTTTGTATCAGTGGGGGGTTGGGGGGGGGGGTTGTTATTAGAATTTTGAATTTTAGATTATGAGATGTCGGAGACGTTTAAAGAAACATTTTTACAATTTTTTTTACATTTCATACTATTTTTAAATGATTTAAGTTAAACCAGTTTTTACACCATGGGGGGGGGGGGAGGAAGGAGGCTACGCCCCTGAGCGATGTAAGGGGGTCCACCATGGAGGTTACTCCCCGGGGGATACGGAACGGGGAGTTAAAGATTATGGGGGTTGATAATTAGACTCTAGGGGAGTGAATTTAGGGACCAAACGGAGCGAGGGGCGATGTTAGACATGAGAGAGGGTGGAGGGGGCATTACAGCTTTTAGGTCATCGGGTGGGAAGGGGGGGCGTGTGGGGCGTAAGACTTAACAGTTTGGAAAACGCTTGGTAAAAACAATATTGTGTTTATGTTTGTAATGCAACAGGTGAGGAAAAGGGGGAAAAATAAGAATAATAATGCTACTTATTTGAATCAAAACACAGGTGCACATGCCACGTGCAAATTCAAGGTGCACATTAATCAAAGTCTTGTTAAACATCTGTACAGGAATCATGTGTGAACATATGTTAAACACATTCATTTCTACATCTACATTCACAAACTTTTATTCATTTGGTACCCTATCTACCTCATTGTCAACCTTATCTAACTCAGTGTCAACCTTATCTAACACAGTGTCAAACCTATCTAACTCACTGTCAACCCTATCTAACTCACTGTCAACCCTATCTAACTCAGGGTCAATCATACCTATCTCAATGTCAACCCTACCTATCTCAATGTCAACCCTACCTATCTTAATGTCAACCCTACCTATCTCAATGTCAACCCTACCAATCTCAATGTCAACCCCATGTCAACCCAACCTATCTCAATGTCAACCCTACCTATCTCAATGTCAACCCTACCTATCTCAATGTCAACCCTACCTATCCCAATGTCAACCCTACCTATCTCAATGTCAACCCTACCTATCTCAATGTCAACCCTACCTATCTTAATGTCAACCCTACCTATCTCAATGTCAACCCCACCTATCTTAATGTCAACCCCACCTATCTTAGTGTCAACCCTACCTATCTTAATGTCAACCCCGCCTATCTTAATGTCAACCCCACCTATCTTAATGTCAACTCCACCTATCTTAATGTCAACCCCACCTATCTTAATGTCAACCCCACCTATCTCAATGTCAACCCTACCTATCTTAATGCCAACCCTACCTATCTCAATGTCAACCCTATCTATCTCAATTTCAACCCACCTATATTAATGTCAACCCCACCTATCTTAATGTCAACCCCACCTATCTTAATGTCAACCCTACCTATCTTAATTTCAACCCTACCTATCTTAATGTCATCCCTACCTATCTTAGTGTCAAACCTACCTATCTTAATGTCAACCCCGCCTATCTTAATGTCAACCCCACCTATCTTAATGTCAACCCCACCTATCTTAATGTCAACCCCACCTATCTCAATGTCGACCCTACCTATCTTAATGCCAACCCTACCTATCTCAATGTCAACCCTATGTATCTCAATTTCAACCCACCTATATTAATGTCAACCCACCTATCTTAATGTCAACCCCACCTATCTTAATGTCAACCCTACCTATCTTAATTTCAACCCTACCTATCTTAATGTCATCCCTACCTATCTCAATGTCAAACCCACCTGTCTTAATGTCAACCCCACCTTTCTTAATGTCAAGCCTACCTATCTCAATGTCAACCCAACCTATCTCCTATATCAACCCCACATATCTCAATGTTAAACCTACCTATCTTAATGACAACCCTACCTATCTCAATGTCAACCCTACCTATCTCAATGTCAACCCCACCTATCTTAATATCAACCCCACCTATCTTAATGTCAACCCCTCCTATCTTAATGTCAACCCTACCTATCTTAATGTCAACCCTACCTATCTCAATGTCAACCCTACCATATCTTAATGTCAACCCCACCTATCTCAGTGTCAATCCTACCTATCTCAATGTCAACCCTACCTATCTCAATGTGAACCCCACCTATCTTAATGTCAACCATTAAATATCTGAATGTCAACCCGACCTATCTTAATGTCAACCTTACCTATCCTAATGTCAACCCTACCTATCTCAATGTCAACCCGACCTATCTTAATGTCAACCCTACCTATCTCAATGTCAACCCTACCCATCTCAATGCCAATCTTACCTATCCTAATGTCAACCCTACCTATCTCAATGTCAACCCTACTTATCTCAATGTCAACCCTACCTAACTCAATGTCAACCCTACCTATCTCAATATCAACCCTATCTATTCTAATGTCAACCCTACCTATCCTAATGTCAACACTACCTATCTTAATTTTAACCTACCTATGTCAATGTCAACCCTACCCATCTCAATGTCAACCCTACCTATCCTAATGTCAACTGTACCTATCTCAATATCAACCCTACCTATCTCATTGTCAACCCTACCTATCTCAATGTCAACCCTACCTATCTCAATGTCAAGCTTACCTATCCTAATGTCAACCCTACCTATACCATAATGTCAACCCTACCTATCTCAATGTCAACCCTACCTATCCTAATGTCAACCCTACCAATCTCAATGTCAACCCTACCTATCTCAATGTCAACACTACCCATCTCAATGTCAACCCTACCTATCCTAATGTCAACCCTACCAATCTCAATGTCAAACCTACCTATCCTAATGCCAACCCTACCAATCTCAATGTCAAACCTACCTATCTCAATGTCAACACTACCTATCCTAATGTCAACACTACCTATCTTAATGTCAACCTACCTATCTCAATTTCAACCCTACCTATCTCAATGTCAAACCTACCTATCTCAATGTCAAACCTACCTATCTCAATGTCAACTCCACCTTTCTCAATGTGAACCCTACCTATCTCAATATCAACCCTACCTATCTCAATGTCAACCCTACCTATCTCAATGTGAACCCTACCTATCTCAATGTCAACTCTACCTATCTCAATGTGAACCCTAATTATCTGAATGTCAAACCTACCTATCTTAATGTCAACCACATCCATCTATTAATGAAACCTAATGCAGTATTTAAAACGAATTATTTTTATGATTCATTAAAATATTTTGTTAAACGTAATTGACTTTAAAAAAAAATAAAAAATTTAAAGCCACTCTGAACTCGTCCCGTGCGCGTGAGCACACTATGGAAGCCATCTCGCTGCCATTGTTTCTTGTCTTCCGCAAGGCGTCATCACTATGGAAGCCATCTCGCTGTCATTGTTTCTTGTCTTCCGCAAGGCGTCATCACTATGGAAGCCATCTCGCTGTCATTGTTTCTTGTCTTCCGCAAGGCGTCATCACTATGGAAGCCATCTCGCTGTCATTGTTTCTTGTCTTCCGCAAGGCGTCATCACTATGGAAGCCATCTCGCTGTCATTGTTTCTTGTCTTCCGCAAGGCGTCACCACTATGGAAGCCATCTCGCTGTCATTGTTTCTTGTCTTCCGCAAGGCGCCATGCACAGTTTATTTGGATGATACAGGTTTTGACATTTTGCTTTTTACGAGACTGGAAAGTCAACGTCATATTTTTGTGTACAGTCCGTAAACATGAACATTTACATACAGTATGTCAACATGTGCTGTGTACAGTTTGTTGACATGTGATGTGTACAGTTTATCGACATGTGATGTGTACAGTATGTCAACATGTGCTGTGTACAGTATGTCAACATGTGCTGTGTACAGTATGTCGACATGTGATGTGTACAGTATGTCAACATGTGCTGTGTACAGTTTGTCAACATGTGCTGTGTACAGTTTGTCAACATGTGCTGTGTACAGTTTGTCGACATGTGCTGTGTACAGTTTGTCGACATGTGCTGTGTACAGTTTGTCAACATGTGCTGTGTACAGTTTGTCAACATGTGCTGTGTACAGTTTGTCAACATGTGCTGTGTACAGTTTGTCAACATGTGCTGTGTACAGTTTGTCGACATGTGCTGTGTACAGTTTGTCAACATGTGCTGTGTACAGTTTGTCAACATGTGCTGTGTACAGTTTGTCGACATGTGCTGTGTACAGTTTGTCGACATGTGCTGTGTACAGTTTGTCAACATGTGCTGTGTACAGTTTGTCAACATGTGCTGTGTACAGTTTGTCGACATGTGCTGTGTACAGTTTGTCAACATGTGCTGTGTACAGTTTGTCAACATGTGCTGTGTACAGTTTGTCGACATGTGCTGTGTACAGTTTGTCGACATGTGCTATGTACAGTTTGTCAACATGTGCTGTGTACAGTTTGTCAACATGTGCTGTGTACAGTATGTCGACATGTGCTGTGTACAGTTTGTCAACATGTGCTGTGTACAGTTTGTCGACATGTGATGTGTACAGTTTGTCAACATTTGCTGTGTACAGTTTGTCGACATGTGATGTATACAGTTTGTCAACATGTGATGTGTACAGTTTGTCAACATGTGCTGTGTACAGTTTGTCGACATGTGATGTGTACGTAAAGTCTGTCAATATTTCCTGTGTACATTCTCAAAATGTACTATGTACATATTTCTGTGTTCATTCTGACAACATTTAATGTGCACAGTTTGTTAATTGTTCTGTGCGCAGTCTGTCAACATGTACTATTTGCAGTGTGTCAATATGTACTATGTGGAATGTGTCAATATGTACTATATGCAGTCTGTTAACGTAGTATGTGCAGTCTGACAATATGTACTGTCTACATATCTCTGTGTACAACATGTGAACATGTACTGTTTACATATTTTTGTGTACAACATGTCAAAACGAACCGTCTACATATTTATGTGTTCAACATGTCAAAACGTACTGTCTGCATATTTCTGTGTACATGTCAAAATGTACTGTCTACTTATTTCTGTGTACAATATGTCAACATGTACTGTCTACATATTTCTGTGTACGACATGTCAATATGTACTTTCTACGTCTTTCAGCGTACAATATGTCTACTTGACTTCACGCTACATTCATTCATGACTTGAATTAATTTCCCAACTTGTGCAATTCATTCTCTTACACGTGCATACTAATCAGACGGACCTCAAATCATCTAGACTTAACCCGTGCAGACTAAACAGACGGTCCTCAAACCATCTACAATTACATCCTTACATTGGGACTTACAGTTCTTCCGCCATTTTCCAATTCATCAAGGGAAGGGAACTCCCATAGATCACAAGGGAACTTACCCTGGGCAAATTACCTTACCTTGTAACGATCACTGTGTGCCAAGATGGTGGCCTGAGTGGCTAATTTTGTGTGTTGGCACGGGAAGAATTTGACGAAAGTTTGAAAGAGAAGAACGCAGACACCTGTAATGGCTAAGACAGGAGGACGGGAACAAACACAAGCACACGAGAAAAAAAATGAAGTTATTTATCGACCATAGAGAGGCGATATGAAATAGTGAATGTTGAGATTTGTATACGCCCATACGCATGATGGGTAATGTGTGAATGTTACATAACGTGATGTAATATATACTGATGAGTTACTGGTTGGTAATGTGTAGGTAATAAATTAAAGGTATCCTATGTAGGTTAATATATGTAGGCAATAAATGTAGGTAATATATGTGGGTAACAAATGAAGGTATTTTATGTAGATAATATATGAAGGTATTATCTGTAGGTAAAAAAAGTAGGTAAGATATGTAATTAATTTATATAGGTAATATATGTAGGTAATATATTCAGGTAATGTTTGTGGGTAATATATGTAGGTAATATATATCCTACAAACGTAAGATATGTCCAATGTCCTACAAACCTTAAATATGTCCAATATCCTACAAACCTAAAATGTCTAATGTCCTACAAACCTAAGATATGTCCATATCCTACAAACCTAAAATATGTCCAATATCCTACAAACCTAAAGTATGTCCAATGTCCTACAAACATAAAATATGTCCAATATCCTACAAACCTAAGATATGTCCAATGTCCTACAAACGTAAGATATGTCCAATGTCCTACAAACCTAAAATATGTCCAATATCCTACAAACCTAAAATATGTCCAATGTCCAACAAACCAAAAATATGCCCAATGTCCTACAAACCTAAAATATGTCCAATGTCCTACAAACCTAAGATATACCCAATGTCCTACAAACCTAAAATATGTCCAATGTCCTACAAACCTAAGATATGCCCAATGTCCTACAAGCCTAAAATATGTCCAATGTCCTACAAACCTAAGATATGACCAATGTCCTAAAAACCTAAGATATGCCCAATGTCCTACAAATCTAAAGCCTAACACACGCCCAATGTCCTACTAAAACGCACTCAATGTCCTAGCAACAAAACACCCGCCCAATATCTTACCAACTTAACATATGCGCATACATTTTTCAAAACACGTGTAATCATCTATTCCCCCCCATGTAATCACCTACCCCCCCATGTAATCATCTATTCCCCCCCATGTAATCATCTATTCCCCCCCCCCATGTAATTATCTAGATAAAATACGCCCCCGCCCCCCCTCCCACCTTATGAGATGATCTATATAAAGGTCTTGACACTTATGGCCACTATTAGGTCCCCAAGGTTTACGGCCCTATTTGTGCCGAAACTTGTGGCCACCATTAGGTCCCCAGANTCATCTATTCCCCCCCAGGTAATCATCTATTCCCCCCCCCCATGTAATTATCTAGATAAAATACGCCCCCGCCCCCCCTCCCACCTTATGAGATGATCTATATAAAGGTCTTGACACTTATGGCCACTATTAGGTCCCCAAGGTTTACGGCCCTATTTGTGCCGAAACTTGTGGCCACCATTAGGTCCCCAGATTATAGCCCTACTTGTCTTGAAACTTATGGCTAATATTAGCGTCCTGAGATGTATGGCTCAAATTGTCTTGAAACTTTTGGCCACTACTAGGACCTAATATTTATGACCCTACTTGTATTGAAACTTATGGCCAATTTTGGGTCCTAAGATTTATGGCCCTAATTGTCTTAAAACGTATGGCCAACATTTAACTATAAAACTATTTTTAAGATTTCCGTAAAGGCTATGACTAATATTATCTTTTATACGAGGTGATCATTGGGTGAACCACAAATGTGTGAGAGCCACAATGGAGAATTAATCACGGAAAATAGTAAAGTATTGGAGAGGTGGGCTGAATATTTTGAGGACATACTGAATGCAGACAATAGACAAGAAGAAGATTATCAACTCCCACAGGGAGGACCAGACCCGTTTATACAATGCCCAACCCTAGAAGAAACCAAAGAGGTAATTAATTACATGAAAAATCACAAAGCCCCCGGACAAGACCTTATCACAGCAGAACTGATTAAATATGGAGGAAAAGAACTACACAATCAGATACATAAACTTATAAGTAAAATTTGGCAAGAGGAGAAAATCCCGACAGAATGGGAAACAGCATTAATAACCCCAATACACAAGAAAGGCTCCAAACTTCAGTGCACAAACTACAGAGGAATCTCCCTATTAAATGTTACATACAAAATACTGACGAAACTTATTGCCAAAAGACTACAACCTTACAAGCTCCAAACTTCAGTGCACAAACTACAGAGGAATCTCCCTATTAAATGTTACATACAAAATACTGACGAAACTTATTGCCAAAAGACTACAACCTTACACTGAAGAAATACTAGGTGATTACCAATGCGGATTCAGGCCTAACAGATCAACGACTGATCAGATTTTTCACCATCAGATGCCTAATAGAAAATGCTATGAATATAATATACCAGTACATCAACTCTATGTCGACTATAAAATGGCCTATGACAGCATCAAAAGAAACTATTTATATGAGACTCTGCAGGAGTTAGGGATACCCAACAAACTGACAAAGCTAATACATGTAACACTAAACTCAAAAAGCAAAATCAAGATTCAAGGAGAATATTCAAGGGAATTTCATATTAGACAGGGGGACTCACTGTCTTGTATGCTTTTTAACCTAACATTGGAGAGAGTTATTAGAAACATACACATTGACACTCGAGGAACGATAACAGGATACTTTCCGAGGGAAACTCAAGACCCACAACCAACGGGCACACTCTACAACCAACCACTTCAGTATCTTGCATATGCTGATAATATAGCACTTCTAGGGAAAAGTATAAAAGACATATCAAAATCCTTTATTGAAATAGAACACGCATCTTTACAAGCAGGGCTGGAAGTTAACAACCAAAAAACAAAATATATGACCATGATAAGAGAGGAACAAACAGATGAAACAATTAAAATTAGAAACCAAACTTGTGAAAAAGTAAATCAATTCAAATACCTAGGATCCTTGTTAAATGAAAGAAACGAATTACTAACAGAAATAAAAGAAATAATATCAGCCGGAAACAGGGCATACTTCAGTAGTGGGAAAATACTCAAAAGTAAAAAATTACAAGAGAAACAAAGAAAACTATTTATAAAACTGTGATCAGACCAGTTGTAGCATATGCAAGTGAAACTTGGACCCTAACAAAAACAGCAGAAAACCTATTAAACACATGGGAGAGGAAAGTTCTCAGGAAAATATATGGGCCAACAAAGGATGAATATGGATGGAGAATATGAACCAACCAGGAATTATACAGTCTATATCAGGATCCTACGATAGTGGCAGAAATAAAAAAGAGGCAGGTTACGCTGGGCAGGACACATAGAGAGAATGCCAAATGACAGAGGAACGAAGAGGGTACATCACCAATACCCCAGAGGAAAAAGGCTCAAAGGCAGACCTAGGCTTAGGTGGATGGATGATGTGGAAAAAGATCTACAGCAGCTGAAAGTCCAAGCATGGAAAAGAAAGGCATTAGTTAGGTCTGAGTGGAAGGAAGTAGTGAGGCAGGCCAAAGCCCTAAATGGGCTGTAGCGCCACAGGGATGGATGGATGGATCATTGGATGAACAATGTTACGTTTTTTTATCATTCAGATTGTGTCATAAGCTTTAGTTACTATGGCAACCATGTAGTGGTAGAACCGACATTTGTCTGATGTGCTAAGATGAACTCCGTATTGATACCTAGCTTTTTCATCCCGTCCGTGCTTAGGGGAGTTAATCCGAGTCGGCATGGTGTCACGAGACATCAATTTGCACAAACATGTTTTCAGACATCTGGGGGGCAATTCAATAGTGTTGTGTGGCGTACAGCTTCTGGTAATCGGATTAACTTCCGGTACAGCCATTGATTGGAGGTCGCTCACTGTCGTGACGGGATGTGTGTTACAGTGCTAGTGTGTTACAGTGCTAGTGTGTTACAGTAGTAGTGTGTTGCAGTGCTAGTGTGTTATAGGGCTAGTGTGTCACAGTGCTAGTGTGTTGCAGTGCTGCTGTCTTGTAGTGCAAGTGTCTGACAGTGTTACTGTCTTGCAGTGCTAGTGTGTGACAGTGTTACTGTCTTGCAGTACTAGTGTGTGACAGTGTTACTGTGTTGCAGTGCTAGTCTGTGACAGTGTTACTGTGTTGCAGTGCTAGTCTGTGACAGTGTTACTGTGTTGCAGTGCTAGTCTGTGACAGTGTTACTGTGTTGCAGTGCTAGTCTGTGACAGTGTTACTGTGTTGCAGTGCTAGCCTGTGACAGTGTTACTGTGTTGCAGTGCTAGTCTGTGACAGTGTTAGTGTGTTGCAGTGCTAGTCTGTGACAGTGTTAGTGTGTTGCAGTGCTAGCCTGTGACAGTGTTACTGTGTTGCAGTGCTAGTCTGTGACAGTGTTAGTGTGTTGCAGTGCTAGTCTGTGACAGTGTTAGTGTGTTGCAGTGCTAGTCTGTGACAGTGTTACTGTGTTGCAGTGCTAGTCTGTGACAGTGTTAGTGTGTTGCAGTGCTAGTCTGTGACAGTGTTAGTGTGTTGCAGTGCTAGTCTGTGACAGTGTTACTGTGTTGCAGTGCTAGTGTTTGACCCTGTTACTGTGCGACAGTCCTACTCTGTGACAATATTAGTTTGAAACCATACTGCCGGCGAAAACAAATTACCTGCATCACTTAATGAACGGCACGGCACTGCGTAGAAAAAAAAAGGGGGGGGGGGGAGTGTGGGTTTGATGGGATGGTCAGCACGTACTTTGAGGCGAGATTTTCGGTTGCACTTAATCTATTAATCTATTAATCTATATCTAATTCTAAGGTCTTTTCTGCAGGCAGAGATTTTTTACGTTAAGTTTTGTTTCTGGTTGTCAAAGAAATGGGGTGGAGGGGGGGGACGGCAAAATAAAGCCTCACCCAGGGAGTAACGGTCTCCAGCTACTTCAGTGGTGCAACTTTTAGGTCAACATCGGAACACATGAATGTAATGGACGGGGCGGGGCATTCAAAGTATCGTTAGTTGACTTGAAGTTGATATTGGTAGTTGAAGTTGATATTGGTAGTTGAAGTTGATATTGGTAGTTGAAGTTGATATTGGTAGTTGATGTTGATATTGGTGGTTGAAGTTGATATTGGTGGTTGAAGTTGATATGGTAGTTGAAGTTGATATTGGTAGTTCAAGTTGTCATTGGTAGTTGAAGTTGATATTGGTAGTTGAAGTTGATATTGGTAGTTAAAGTTGATATTTGTAGTTGAAGTTGATATTGGTAGTTGAAGTTGATATTGGTAGTTGAAATTGATATTGGTAGTTGCAGTTGATATTGGTAGTTGCAGTTGATATTGGTAGTTGCAGTTGATATTGGTGGTTGAAGTTGATATTGGTGGTTGAAGTTGATATTGGTAGTTGCAGTTGATATTGGTAGTTGAAGTTAATAATTGGTAGTTGCAGTTAATATTGTAGTTGCAGTTGATATCTTGATATTGGTAGCTGCAGTTGATATTGTGGTTGAAGTTGATATTCTTGATATTGGCAGTTGAAGTTGATATTGGTAGTTGAAGTTAATAATTGGTAGTTGCAGTTGATATTGTAGTTGAAGTTGATATTCTTGATATTGGTAGCTGCAGTTGACATTGGTAGTTGAAGTTAATAATTGGTAGTTGCAGTTAATATTGTAGTTGCAGTTGATATTCTTGATATTGGTAGCTGCAGTTGATATTGTGGTTGAAGTTGATATTCTTGATATTGGCAGTTGAAGTTGATGTTGGTAGTTGAAGTTGATATGGTCAGTGTAATTCCTTTGGCTGAAGTTGAACAGTTCTGGTGGACATTTGGAGATCTGATGACGTAAGTCAGGATTAACATAAAATGTCTCGAGCGTTCTGGCACAACTTTCAAAAAAGTGTACATTGCTATTGGTATTTGTGTACACTTTGCTGTGTACACTTTCTTGTGTACACTTTTTAATGTACACTGTGTGATCTGAAACTTTGCTGTGTACTCTTTGTTATGAACACTTTGTTGTTTACACTGTGTTATATGACACTTCGTTACGTATACTTTAACTTTAATGTTCCCAATCCACTATATGTATTTATGTACATTTTGTTATCTACACTTTGTTATGTACACTGTGTATGTACACTTATTTACACTTGTTATGTACACTGTGTTATGTACATTTTGTTATGTACACTTTGTTGTGTACACTGTGTTATGTACACTGTGTTGTGTGCTCCATCATTTCAAGAGGCGGTAATTTCTGGCAATATCTTAACACACAATTCTATGTTCTTTTTCAACTTTGTACAAAATAGTGTATTACTATTTGATGGATTAAGCTAAACTTGGTAGTGCAGTGGTTGATTATAGGGAAAGGACCCAGGTGTTTGGTAGTGCAGTGGTTGATTATAGGGAAAGGACCCAGGTGTTTGGTAGTGCAGTGGTTGATTATAGGGAAAGGACCCAGGTGTTTGGTAGTGCAGTGGTTGATTATAGGGAAAGGACCCAGGTGTTTGGTAGTGCAGTGGTTGATTATAGGGAAAGGACCCAGGTGTTTGGTAGTGCAGTGGTTGATTATAGGGAAAGGACCCAGGTGTTTGGTAGTGCAGTGGTTGATTATAGGGAAAGGACCCAGGTGTTTGGTAGTGCAGTGGTTGGTTATAGGGAAAGGACCCAGGTGTTTAGTAGCAGAGGCGTAGCGAGGGTGTTTGGCGCCCGGAGACAAGATTTGCGCCCGGGGACAAGATCCATTTTAAAGCGCCCATTTTCTTTTTTTCAACTCTCAAACCTATTATTATTTTTACCAATAATATAATATCAAAGCACATTTTGGCGCCCCTAACTAGCTTGCGCCCGGGGACATCTGCCCCCCCCGCCCGCTACGCCTCTGTTTGGTAGTGCAGTGGTTGATTATAGGGAAAGGACCCAAGCGTTTGGTAGTGCAGCGGCGTATTTACTAGGGATTGAACCCGAACTGATGTTAGAGCAAAGGCAGATTAGACTGGTGGGGCCCTACTGGTGGGGCCCAGTTGTTTCCATCTTTGTTCATCTATTTTAAACATACAGCCATATAAACCATTACATTTTCATCAAAGTGTAGACATCCTTACATCGTGTGCCCCCCATCATGTTAACAGTCTCTTTCCGCCCCTGCTTTTCAGCTGACTTTAACTTTACTTTTACCCACCTCCTGTATGCCCGTCTCAACAGAAATATGCTACTGCAATCTGCCACCTCCTGTATGCCCGTCTCAACAGAAATATGCTACTGCAATCTGCCACCTCCTGTATGCCCGTCTCAACAGAAATATGCTACTGCAATCTGCCACCTCCTGTATGCCCGTCTCAACAGAAATATGCTACTGCAATCTGCCACCTCCTGTATGCCCGTCTCAACAGAAATATGCTACTGCAATCTGCCACCTCCTTTATGCCCGTCTCAACAGAAATATGCTACTGCAATCTGCCACCTCCTTTATGCCCGTCTCAACAGAAATATGTTACTGCAATCTGCTTATGACGTTAGCACTGTAAATATTTATATTACGGTTCTTACATGTATTCCCTTCTCATTGCTTTATGGCGATTCCCGCAGTTTGAGCACATATTTATTGTCATTCCTTCTTTATAAAAGACACACACGCACAACCTGTTAGCGGAACAGTTTCTTTTTGTGTGTGTGTACCGTGTGTGTTTTTGATGTATCTGTGTTGATGCTGTTCAAATAACGCTAGAATTTGTTTACCTTCGCACCCCCCCCCCTTTTTTTTTTAAAAACACACACACACAGAAAGAGACACACATGCACACACGTGCGCACCCAGGTCCTCACAGAGGTAAAAACTTGAAAGACAGGAGCGACTCGATGCAGACCTCCACGAGTGAAGTCAAACTTTCATGTTAAACTCGTTTAGAAATATATACCTCAACATGACGCGTAAGAGTGAACTTTATTACCGTCATTGGTTCAAAAAAGGAAATAGAGGGGTGGGGTGAATGGGGGGTGGGGTGAATAGAGGGGTGGGGTGAACGGGGGTGGGTGAATAGAGAGGTGGGGTGAACGGAGGGTGGTGTGAATGGAGGGTGGGGTGAATGGTGGGTGGGCTGAATGGAGGGTGGGGTGAACGGAGGGGTGGGGTGAATGGTGGGTGGGGTGGGGTGAATGGAGGGTGGGGTGAATGGTGGGTGGGGTGAACGGAGGGTGGGGTGAATGGAGGGGTGAGGTGAATGAGCGGGTTGGGTGAAGGAGGGGTTGAGTTGAACCGAGGGGTAGGATGAACTGAGGGGTGGGGTGAACGGCTTTTGAGATGTTGTCTGTAGCTTAAAATGGCTGTCGAGACATTTTGGTTATCGTAAAGTGGAATGCTTTATGACCATTTTTGTACATAGTGTTGCGGTCTTAACGTACATAAACGTGAGTAGAAGTCTTCAGACACCTGGTGGTAGTTAGTTACTAACATCATTAGCTAAGTGGATCGAGAACTAGAGTAGAGGATTGGAAGAAGCGTCCACTCACGGATCAGTGGAGAGAGCGCAGTGAGCTGAGCATAAGGCTTACTTTATCTACCTAGGAGGCGTCCACTCACGGATCAGTGGAGAGAGCGCAGTGAGCTGAGCATAAGGCTTACTTTACCTACCTAGGAGGCGTCCACTCACGGATCAGTGGAGAGAGCGCAGTGAGCTGAGCATAAGGCTTACTTTATCTACCTAGGAGGCGTCCACCCACGGATCAGTGGAGAGAGGGCAGTGAGCTGAGCATAGGGCTTACTTTACCTACCTAGGAGGCGTCCACCCACGGATCAGTGGAGAGAGGGCAGTGAGCTGAGCATAGGGCTTACTTTACCTACCTAGGAGGCGTCCACCCACGGATCAGTGGAGAGAGGGCAGTGAGCTGAGCATAGGGCTTACTTTACCTACCTAGGAGGCGTCCACTCACGGATCAGTGGAGAGAGGGCAGTGAGCTGAGCATAGGGCTTACTTTACCTACCTAGGAGGCGTCCACCCACGGATCAGTGGAGAGAGGGCAGTGAGCTGAGCATAGGGCTTACTTTACCTACCTAGGAGGCGTCCACCCACGGATCAGTGGAGAGAGGGCAGTGAGCTGAGCATAGGGCTTACTTTACCTACCTAGGAGGCGTCCACCCACGGATCAGTGGAGAGAGGGCAGTGAGCTGAGCATAGGGCTTACTTTACCTACCTAGGAGGCGTCCACCCACGGATCAGTGGAGAGAGGGCAGTGAGCTGAGCATAGGGCTTACTTTACCTACCTAGGAGGCGTCCACCCACGGATCAGTGGAGAGAGGGCAGTGAGCTGAGCATAGGGCTTACTTTACCTACCTAGGAGGCGTCCACCCACGGATCAGTGGAGAGAGGGCAGTGAGCTGAGCATAGGGCTTACTTTACCTACCTAGGAGGCGTCCACCCACGGATCAGTGGAGAGAGGGCAGTGAGCTGAGCATAGGGCTTACTTTACCTACCTAGGAGGCGTCCACCCACGGATCAGTGGAGAGAGGGCAGTGAGCTGAGCATAGGGCTTACTTTACCTACCTAGGAGGCGTCCACCCACGGATCAGTGGAGAGAGGGCAGTGAGCTGAGCATAGGGCTTACTTTACCTACCTAGGAGGCGTCCACCCACGGATCAGTGGAGAGAGGGCAGTGAGCTGAGCATAGGGCTTACTTTACCTACCTAGGAGGCGTCCACCCACGGATCAGTGGAGAGAGGGCAGTGAGCTGAGCATAGGGCTTACTTTACCTACCTAGGAGGCGTCCACCCACGGATCAGTGGAGAGAGGGCAGTGAGCTGAGCATAGGGCTTACTTTACCTACCTAGGAGGCGTCCACCCACGGATCAGTGGAGAGAGGGCCGTGAGCTGAGCATAGGGCTTACTTTACCTACCTAGGAGGCGTCCACCCACGGATCAGTGGAGAGAGCGCCGTGACCTGAGCATAGGGCTTACTTTACCTACCTAGGAGGCGTCCACCCACGGATCAGTGGAGAGAGGGCAGTGAGCTGAGCATAGGGCTTACTTTACCTACCTAGGAGGCGTCCACCCACGGATCAGTGGAGAGAGCGCAGTGAGCTGAGCATAGGGCTTACTTTATCTACCTAGGATAGCAACGCAAATGTGTGGTGGACAGTGTCCTCGTCAACAGGGAAGCTCTTAAACACGTGTCTTCATCTGCTTGAATTCCTGCTTACATTATTATTGAAAGGTGTGGTCCACCCCGCACACCCTCGCACTCCTTCCCCCCAGGGGTGCCACTGCCTGGAATTGGTTATTTGTCCCTATTCCGCCCCATCACATCCATTACCTTCCCTTGGTTTGTTCTGAGAATTTCTACCTGGTGTTTGGTGAACCAGTTTCAAATTATTGCCCAAGCCGCCATTTTACCCCGGCACTTCCTTGTTATACCCGTACTTGTTTATGGACCCATAAAAGTTATCGTGTCCTCATCATTACCCCCCCCCCTCCCCGACCCAACTAACGTCATACTTGCTCCGCCACCCTCCCAATCCATTATAATATATCAACAAGTTGTGTTGAGCCATCTGGTGAGCCACTTCTTTTAAGTGGTGAATAATGAGCTATCTGGTGAGCCACTTCATTTATGTGTTGAATAATGAGCCATTTTGTGAGCCACTTCATTTAAAGTGGTAAAAAACGAGCCATCTGGTGAGCCACTTCATTTAAGTGTTGAATAATGAGCCATCTGGTGAGCCAATTCATTTAAGTGTTGAATAAGTAGCCGTATTGTGAGCCACTTCACTTAAGTGGTGAATAATGAGCCATCTGGTGAGCCACTTCATTTAAGTGGTGAAATCTTGAGCCCTATTGTAAGCCACTTCGTGTAAATGAAGAAAGCATGAACCATCGGGTAAGCCACTTCATTTAAATGGACAAATCATTAATCATCTGGTGAGCCACTTTAGTTGAATGGAGAAATTTTGATCCATTTTTGTCTAATGACTCCACTACTTGTGATATGAATATGAGTGACTCCTACTTTCGTTTATTTCATTTCTTTATTTATGTTTTGAAGCGAGGAGGGCTTTTCGCCGAAACGTTATTTTCTTTTTTACGTCTCACTGACATATGGCTTTATCCTCCATTTGTCTGCCCTGAAAGTTTGTTTCCGTTAATCAGCTGAGAAGCATGTTTCATTGAGTTCATTATCTACTTACCTTTGTAATCCGTCCCGCCATCTTGTCTCCTCGGGGGGGGGGGGGTGGGGGGGGGCTGAACTAAACAAAAAAAAATCTAATTACAAAAATGTTTGCTTCTTAGCTTCGTACGTTTTGAATTTTGGGGAAAATTTCTGCTTCCTACTTTAGAAAAGCTGTCTGCCGTGTTCCGTGAGGGAAAGCTCGTGGATCTGATCTTTATCCATTAAAAATTAATTTGACGAGTGACCTGTGTCAGTGCACATTAATTACACTCTTCACACTGCACGGAAACTCACCATGTATCCATGGTGACATCGGCCAGTAACACGTCATGTAAGCCAACCGCAGTGGACAAGCACGGACATCTGGGAGCAGCAACGCCTCGAGTGACACTGAACCGTCATGCACCGACGCGGTCCGCACCACGACGCACTTCGGGGTGCGCGCCGACATGTGAACTAGCCGAGATAGGGAATTCCCGGAAACTGACACAATGCCGCCTATGGTACGTCTGTTCGGCGAACTAGCCACATCGGGGCATTCATCCGGAGCGAGCGGACGGAGACACAGTTTGAGGAGGGGCTCAGAGGTGGGGGAGCGGCTCGAGCACACGATCCACCTGACGTCACATTCATCCACTCCAAGCGCACACGAGGGAGGGGGAGGAGACGGCGGTCCGCACATGTAAGTACAACCCTGGCTAACCCCGGCTAATCCTGGCTAATCCTGTGTGATCCTGGCTGGTCCAGGATAATCTTAACTCTGGCTAATCCCGGCTAATCCTGTGTGATCCTGGCTGGTCCAGGATAATCTTGGCTAACCCTTGATAACCGTGGCTAACCCTCTAACACGTGAGTTTGTGTGTGTGTGTGTGGGAGCGTACATCCGTAACCGTTGAGTAGTTCATCATCTCACGTGTAAGGTCATATATTTTGGAGAGGTGATTTCACGTCTCACATGAATGATCCAGGTCATATCACGTGACGTTATACAGGGGTCAATCTCACACGTGAAGTCGTATACATCTACGAGATCATTTCGCAATGGGATGCCATGCAATTTAGAAAGGTCACTTTCAATTTTGACGTCACACAAATTATGTAAGGGGGGATGTCACGTCGCATATCTTATGAAGGTCATTGTATGTTTGACGTCACACAAATTATGTAAGGGGGGATGTCACGTCGCATAACTTATGAAGGTGTATGTTTGACGTCACACAAATTATGTAAGGGGGGATGTCACGTCGCATAACTTATGAAGGTGTATGTTTGACGTCACACAAATTATGTAAGGGGGGATGTCACGTCGCATAACTTATGAAGGTGTATGTTTGACGTCACACAAATTATGTAAGGGGGGATGTCACGTCGCATAACTTATGAAGGTGTATGTTTNCAAAAATTATGTAAGGGGGGATGTAAAGTCGCATAACTTATGGAGGTCATTGTATGTTTGACGTCACACAAATTATGTAAGGGGGGATGTCACGTCGCATAACTTATGAAGGTCATTGTATGTTTGACGTCACACAAATTATGTAAGGGGGGATGCCACGTCGCATAACTTTTGAAGGTGTATGTTTGACGTCACATAAAACATGGCGTTATTTTGTAACGGGCATGGTCTGGTGTGAGTCTTACATTGTACACATAACCTGTTTGATTTATGTTTTTAGACTTGATTGTATGTGTTTAGATGTCATTGTAAGTGTTTTGTAATTTAGTCTAAAATGATGTGTCTGAATTGTGTGGTGTTACATGTTGTGTCATGGTGTCGTCCTGTGTTGTGTCATGGAGTCGTCCTGTGTTGTGTCATGGTGTCGTCCTGTGTTGT
>CAXITT010000007.1:946885-982386 GCA_964033795.1 Lymnaea stagnalis
CCCCTAACTCCCCTGATCCTACTCACCTGCACCCCTAACTCCCCAGATCCTACTCACCTGCACCCCTACTTCCCCTGATCCTACTCACCTGCACCCCTACCTCCCCTGATCCTACTCACCTGCACCCCTACCTCCCCTGATCCTACTCCCGTGCACCCCTAACTCCCTTGATCCTACTCACCTGCACCCCTAACTCCCCTGATCCTACTCACTTGCACCCCTAACTCCCCTGATCCTACTCACCTGCACCCCTAACTCCCCTTACCTGAACACAAGATTTAAAGTCCATAATTAATTTTTTGAAATCAGAAGGGTTTTTTATGTAAAGGTGAGAAAAGAGACACCTTGAATTTACCGCAGTGTCACTATTGACACGTGTGTCACCTTCACCATCTATTGGGGATTAAGAGTCACTCTGTATGTGGGGGCCGCTCTAAATGACATGAATCCATTTTCTTTGTCATCTCTCCAGAAGCTATTTCAAATAATCAATAAATCATTTATCAACTGATGACTATGTGATGACACTTGATAGCGTGGCGTCAAATTGCATTTGTGACATATCAAGGTATCTTTCTGTCACTGTGAGATAACAACTGTCACTGAGAGGGCCTGCGAGTTTGACCTCCGTTAATTTGTTTCGCTTCTTGGAACCTTCGGGAAACTGGTTGTATTTTTTAATATCTCGTCTTAAATTTAATGTGACAGTCTCACTAAAACTTAGTCTGACTCTATCAGTGGACTCTATGTGACAGTCTCACTAAAACTTAGTCTGACTCTATCAGTGGACTCTATGTGACAGTCTCACTAAAACTTAGTCTGACTCTATCAGTGGACTCTATGTGACAGTCTCACTAAAACTTAGTCTGACTCTATCAGTGGACTCTATGTGACAGTCTCACTAAAACTTAGTCTGACTCTGTCAGTGGACTCTATGTTACTGTCTTACTAAGACAGCGTGAGACTCTATCAGTGTACTCTTTGTTACTGTCTCACTAAGACGGCGTGAGACTCTATCAGTGTACTCTATGTTACTGTCTCACTAAGACAGCGTGTGACTCTATCAGTGGACTCTATGCATTAAAAGATAATGTGTGACGAATAATTACCTAACTATAACGCAAATGTTTAACTCATTATTAAAAGCTTATTTATTTTAAAAAAAAAATACTTTTTTAGAAATTGTATTATTTAGCTCTTTATTAAGATTTAATTTGCTATATAAATTTATAAAAGTTTTTTAGAGTTAATTTTACTTAAAAGCGTTATAAATTATAGTTTTTTTTTTAAAGGGTTAATTAAATTAAGAGGTTATAAAGACTAGTAGTGTTTTAACAGTTAATTTTCACTTTAAGATGCTATAAAAGCTGATGCTTTTTTCAGAGTTAATTTAATTTAGGATTTTACAGTCTAGTTCTACTTTGAGAGTTAATTTTACATCAAAAATTTATAACGGCTGGTTCTGTTTTAAGAGTTAATTTGATTGAAGACGTTATAAAGTTCAATCATTTAGCTACGTTTAATTGAAAAAAATGTTCGTTTACAAATTTAATATTTTTGCAATTTAAACTGACATGTACAATCTTGGTTTAACATGCACAATCTTGGTTTAACATACACAATCTTGGTTTAACATACACAATCTTGGTTTAACATACTCAAATCTTGGTTTAACATACACATTCTTGGTTTGACATACACATTCTTGGTTTGACATACACATTCTTGGTTTGACATACACATTCTTGGCTTAACATATACAATCTTGGTTTGAAATATTTAGTCTTAGTTGGACACATTCAATCCAAGTTTAAGCTTTCTGACAGGTGGCCACCACTGGTCAACGAATGAATCTGTATTGGGAAAACCTGTCACACCCCGGAATTTAGAGTTTAAGAAGTGTTTTACAATTCTCATGATTGTTGGAATCTTGAGTGAAATATTGGGTTACAATCTTCAGTAATACCACCATCAGTGGGTGTCAGTGGGCGCTAGTTGCACACCGGGGCGAAAGTTAAGTTAAAAACGTGGTACTAAGAGAGACATTCCCTGTGTTTACCATCTCTCCCATCCCGTGACAGAAGGAAGGACCCAGTGTTTAGATTTCCAAGGAAATCTGTTCTTACCTTAACGACCGGCCTTTGGGAAAATGCGAGGGATTTCCAGCAGAGGAAAACCAAAGTTTAAATAAACGATACCTGGTTGGGGAGTTTTAATAAAATTATAAAATACAATCACACATAAAAAACCCACCTAGCAATGGGCATAAGACAAAGTAAACTAATAATGCATAGGATGTTGTTTTCTTTCTCAAGAGTTAAAAATGTTTGTCAAAAGTTTGCATTCATTCTTTCATCTTTGTTTTGTTTATGTCGAATCTCTTATCTGTTTTCTGACCTTGTCTCTACCCAAGGGCAGAAAGCCTTTTTTTTAAAAAAAGCTAAATTCTCTGTATAACTAATTATATTATCCCACCTTTCATATCCCACATTTCATATATCACCTTTAATGCCCCACATTTCATATACTATACTTCATATCGTCCATTTTCTATCCCACATTTCGTATACCTATTTTCATATCCCACCTTTCATGTCCCACTGTTTTCTATGAACTCCACGCCCCGCCCCTTTTTGTTCCTGTTCTAAAAATAAACTTTTAGCAAAAATTCTACTTAAGGCTTAAACGAAGGGTGCTCAGACGTTTTAATCAGTTGGCTGGTTACCGCCCCTGAGACACAAGGGTTACTGCCCCTCACACACAAGGGACCCCGTTCACTGCCCCTCAGGCACAAGGGATCCCGTTCACTGCCCCTCACACACAAGGGACCCCGTTCACTGTCCCTCACACACAAGGCACCCCCTTCCCTGCCCCTCACACACAAGGGACCCCCTTCACTGCCCCTCACACACAACTGCCCCTCACACCCATGGGACCCCCTTCACTGCCCCTCACCCACAAGGGACCCCGTTCACCGCCCCTCACACAAGGGACCCCGTTCATTGCCCCTCACACACAAGGGACCCCGTTCACTGCCCCTGAGACACAAGGGACCCCGTTCACTGTCCCTCACACACAAGGGACCCCCTTCACTGCCCCTCACACACAAGGGACCCCGTTCACTGCCCCTCACACTCAAGGGACCCCCTTCACTCTCCCTCACAGACAAGGGACCCCGTTCACTGCCCCTTCAGTGGGTAGTATGGCCCTACTTTTGATAAATAGATGGTCAATTTTGTGCTCTATATTTGTCACTGATACCTGGGTAACCCAACGACCGTCATAAAGGCCGGGTTAAGGACCCCGGGGCCGGATCTGGCCCACGGACCGTAGTTTCTTTACTTAAACGTTCCCCCTATCGTTGATCGGTGTTCAGTTTTATTGCTCCTTTAACTCACATTTTCCTTCACACACTTTTCTAAAGAAATGTATTTACAAACACTTATCTATATACACACTTATCTTCACACACTTTTCTAAAGAAATGTATCTACAAACACTTATCTAGATACACACTTATCTTCACACACTTTTCTAAAGAAATGTATCTGCAAACACTTATTTTTATACAAACTTATCTTCACACACTTTTCTAAAGAAATTTATCTACAAACACTTATCTATATACACACTTATCTTCACACACTTTTCTAAAGAAATGTATCTACAAACACTTATCTATATTCACACTTATCTTCACACACATATTTACAGAAATTTATCTACACATACTATCTACACACAAACACAGACACACACACACCTTAATCCAACTAAATCACTTGGAAACATTTCATTTTGTAACCTAACCCCTGATTATAACAGATTTCAGCAAATTGTTGCGTTCATTTTAGGATGGGCAAAGCGGTGAGGAAAAACAAAAAAGTAGAACGAACTATTTTATTAAAAACAGAACTGATTCACTTACATTTCGTTAGATGCTCGTGGCTACTCGTGTGGTCATTGGCGACTGCCTGGATGAATTACCGTTCGGGACGGCAAAGCCTGCAGGCGTGGTCAGTCTTGGGAAGTTAAAGCCAAAAGGGGTCAGTTAGGGTCAACGAGTAGAGGGTCAGCTAAGTTCGAATTCCCGGGGGCAGGGGTCAGTTACGGTCGGGGTAAAGGACTTTTTCTGTGATCAGCTAGACTTAGAGGAAGCTCGGGGTTGGCCTGGCGAGGTCAGGGTCGTTGCTGCGGTATAAGGCCCAAGTTGGTAAACCTAGGGGGGGGGGGGGGTCAACGATTAAACCTACGCATTGTTAGTACAATTCTAAAATTGAATCTATTTGACCAGACGTTTAGATGGATGACCCAGGCACATCCAATTTCCAAAACGCCTACTGCCTTAGAAAAGAGGTCCGCCCTGCTCGGGCCGCTCTACTCGCCCACCCACCCCATGTCTTCTACGTCAATGAAAACGAATGAGCATCTTAGAAGCCATTATGATACATTGCATTTACCATTATGATACGTGACATTTACGACATTTACACAACCTTTTAACGTCTACTCTCTTGACCAAATTGTTATGACGACGAAACAAGAAAGGCTTTGTCACAAACGCACATCCGCTTGAGACATCTTTGAAGACAGGACGGGTCGCAGACGATCTATTACTGTCATTAATATGTCTTTCACCGGAAGCCCCTCTCACTTGCGTGACACATTGTCAGCGCAGTGGCTCTGATAATGATTCTTTTGTGTGATGTTGTTGTTTGTATCACTCACCTCATGCCCTCGCTGTGTTTCCTGCCTGGAGGAAACATGGCGTCTTTGTAAAAAAATAAAATGTTTTTTATGGGAGTTTGATGTAAACGTTTCGTATTCCTGGTCAGAATGTTTCATTTTTTGCTTGTACACATGTGACATCTTTATTTGTGCACGTATATAACACGTATTTATATTTCATAGTCCACGTGTCACGTACGTTTTATTTTTCATGTACATTTGCCCTAAATGTCTTTAATGTTTAATTTGTTTTGTTTCAGATGTCACGAGTGTTTGTTTTTCTTTTTTATTTCATTGTACATTTGTCACAAATTTATATTTTATTGTTGATGTATCACACATGTGTTAATAATTCTTCGTACACATGTCGAAAATTAAATACACTTTTACAAGTTTTGATTCCGCTCTTAAATAAGGGGTGTTTTTTTACTATATCCATATAAATACATGAATGTCTAGACCATTCTCAATACACGTGATCCCACAGTAACGCTTCGGGGCTCAATGTGTTGTCACCGTATGTAGCAATATGTAGCAAGAATGCTACAGTGCTCCAGGTATTGCCAACGTATGTAGCAAGAATGCTTACAGTGCTCCAGGTATTGCCAACGTATGTAGCATGTGCTCCAGGTATTTCCAACGAATGTAGCAAGAATGCTGCTGTGCTCCTTGTATTGCCAACCAATGTAGCAAGAATGCTACAGTGCTCCATGTGTTGTCACATTATATGTTACAGTTTTCTAAGGTGATACAAAATGTCAAAGATTTGGGAGCCCAGCTTTGTTATACATATCCCAAAAAGAGCGCACATGCTCTGTGATTCCGAAAGTTTAACCAGAACATAGACCTCATCCAGTCTCAGACATCATCCAGTTTAAGATATCTTCCAGTTTCAGACATCTTCCAGTCTCAGACATCTTCCAGTCACTGACATCTTCTAGTAACAGAAATCTTCCAGTCAGAGACATCTTCCAGTCACATAAATCTTCCAGTCAGAGACATCTTCCAGTCACTGACATCTTCTAGTAACAGAAATCTTCCAGGCAGAGACATCTTCCAGCCACATAAATCTTTCAGGCAGGGACATCTTCCAGTCACAGACATCTTCCAGTCCCCAAAATTTTCCAGTCACAGACATCTTACAGTCGCAGACATCTTCCAGTGGCAGACATCTTCCAGTCGCAGACATCTTCCAGTCTCAGACATCTTCCAGTGTCAGATTCTTCCAGTCTCAGACATCTTCCATTCATAAACATCATCCTATCTAAGACATCTTCCAGTGACAGACAATTTTCTGTCATAAAACTCTCTCAGTCCCAGACATCTTCTAGTCACAGACATCTTCTATTCCCAGACATCTTCCGGTCTCAGACATCTTCCGTTCACAGACATCTTCCGGTCATAGACGTCTTCCTGTCACAGACATCTTCCCGTCACAGACAACTTCCATTCTCAGACATTTTCCATTCTCAGACATCTTCCACTCACAGACATCCTCCAGTCACAAACAATTTGCAGTCACAGACATCTTACAGTCACAGACATCTTACAGTAACAGACATCTTCCAGTCAGAGACATCTTCCAGTCACAGGCATCTTTCAGTCACAGACGTCTTCCAGTCTCTGACATCTTCCAGTCGCAGACATTTTCCAGTCTCAGAAATCTTCCAGTCGAAGAGTCAGCCAGTCTCAGACATCTTCCAGTCAGCGACCTTTTTTCACTCATAGACATTTTCCCGTCATATAGATCTTCCAGTCACAGACATCTTCCAGTCTCAGACATCTTCCAGTCGCAGACATCTTCCATTCTCAGACATTTTCCAGTCACAGAAAACTTACAGTCACATACATCTTACAGTCACAGACATCTACCAGTCAGAGACATCTTCCAGTCACAGGCATCTTTCAGTCACAGACGTCTTCCAGTCTCTGACATCTTCCAGTCGCAGACATTTTCCAGTCTCAGAAATTTTCCAGTCGAAGAGTCAACCAATCTCAGATATCTTCCAGTCTTAGACATCTTCCAGTCACAGACATCTTCCAGTAGCAGACATCTTCCAGTCACATACATCTTCCAGTCACAGACATCTTCTAGTCACATATATCTTCCAGTCACAGACATCTTCCAGTCACAGACATCTTCCAGTAGCGAACATCTTTCAGTCACAGACATCTTCCAGTCACAGAAATCTTCTAGTCACAGAAATCTTCCAGTCCCAGACATCTTCTATTCCCAGACATCTTCTGGTCTCAGACATCTTCCGTTCACAGACATCTTCCGGTCATAGACGTCTTCCTGTCACAGACATCTTCCCGTCACAGACAACTTCCATTCTCAGACATTTTCCATTCTTAGACATCTTCCAGTCACAGACATCCTCCAGTCACAGACATCTTCCAGTCACAGACAACTTCCAGTCACAGACATCTTCCAGTGATATACATCTTCCAGTAGCAGACATCTTCCAGTAGCAGACATCTTCCAATCACAGTCATCTTCCAGTCACAGACGTCTTCCAGTCTCTGACATCTTCCAGTCGCAGACATTTTCCAGTCTCAGACATCTTCTGGTCTCATACATCTTCCGGTCTCATACATCTTCCGTTCACAGACATCTTCCGGTCACAGACATCTTCCAGTCACAGACATCTTCCCGTCATAGACATCTTCCATTCTCAGACATCTTCCATTCTCAGACATCTTTCAGTCGTAGACATCTTTAAGTCGCAGACATCTTCCAGTTACAGACATCTTCCAGTTACAGACATCTTCCAGTCGCAGACATCTTCCAGTCGCAGACATCTTACAGTCACATACATTTTACAGTCACAGACATCTTCCAGTCGCAGATATCTTCCAGTCTGAGACATATTCCAGTCACTGACATCTTCCAGTCACTGACATCTTCCAGTCGCATACATTTTCCAGTGGCAGACATCTTCCAGTCATAGACATTTTCCAGTGGCAGACATCTTCCAGTCACATACATCTTCCAGTCACAGAAATCTTCCAGTAGCAGACATCTTCCAATCGCAGACATCTTCCAGTCGCAGACATCTTCCAGTGGCAGACATCTTCCAGTCACAGACATCTTCCAGTCGCAGACATCTTCCAGTAGCAGACATCTTCCAGTCGCAGACATCTTCCAGTCGCAGACATCTTCCAGTAGCAGACATCTTCCAGTAGCAGACATCTTCCAGTAGCAGACATCTTCCAGTAGCAGACATCTTCCAGTGGCCTAACCTGATTCAATCCACCCTGGAGTACTCGAGTTCAATACCAAGCAGAAACATTTCCAGCACCCCGGGGTGGGGGGGGGGAGTGGATGGTGGGACTCGTTAACCTTTGGAGCCAACTTATTGAAGAGATGGCGCCCCGTAGGCGTAATGGCACTGACACAATGAACGCCCGGACAACTCCTGCGACGTATGACGCACAAAGAGCTTAGTCAGACACACAAGACACACTGCTGGTCATGTACTGCATCATGGTCGATTTCCTGTCGTCTTCATTGAGTCTTGCCATTGCATCCAGTAGGCCAGGACGAGAGAGTGAGGCCGACGAATTGAGCACTATAACAAACCACAGCTCAAGTCAAGGCTACCACTTAAATCTTGCCGTGGTCTTCTTTGCGTGTGAAGCAGGAAACATAATGCATAGAAATACACCATCGTATATTAATGTCCCATTATAGTTTGACTAAAGTCATAACAATTAAATAATACACCATGTAATGATCACATTGTACATACTGGATACGTTCATCGTTAATTGATTCACATTTTCAGCCAACATTTCTTTCAAAGTCGCGGAACGTTTGTGTTCGTAACTCTATTTATAATGAAGGAAACATTGCGTCTTTAATATGATAGCATGCATTCTAGCTATTCTCCGGCACATCAAGCGATGTATGGTCTCTTACACACATTCTAATGACACATATATACCTCTCCATCCATCTAGCTATTTATGGTAGTTTACATTCTAAACACATGTATATAATACCCCTATAGTCTAACCACACCTCGAGCAGTATGAAGTAGTTGTCACACATTCTAACCACACATCTAGCAGTATAAAGTAATTGTCACACAGTCTAACCACACATCTATCAGTATAAAGTAATTGTCACACAGTCTAACCACACATCTAGCAGTATAAAGTAATTGTCACACAGTCTAACCACACATCTAGCAGTATAAAGTAATTGTCACACAGTCTAACCACACATCTAGCAGTATAAAGTAGTTGTCACACAGTCTAACCACTCTCTCCATATTTGTTTTCATATTACATGTATTTACAAATTCTTAAAGGTACCCCCCCACCCACACACACATGTCTATCACCATTCACCCACCTCTTTCCAATTCATTTTCTGTTCACTTCTATCCACAAACGACCAACATCCACGCTTTCCAACCACGCTTTCCTCGCAATCCACCCTCATTCGTCCACACAAAACCCACATGGCCACATTGATCCACCCACACTCATTCACCCACAGGTAACCACACGTCACCACACCCACACCATACAGAATTTCTGTCAGACATGTTCTGAACTACGACAGATATTTAAAAAAAAAAAATTGGTTGTGTGCAGAGAGAATCTTCGAAACCAAACTGCTCTCTTGTCCTGTCGAGATTTGTGTCAGATGTAAACAAGATGGCGTCAAACATCGCATCACTCCCTCCTCGCTACTCCTTACAAACCGAGCTTCTAATGGCTTCCTGTGGGTCGGTGCAAGGTGGATGGAATATAAACTGAACGAATTAACGGAGGGAAGAATGAAGATAAATACAAGTGTGGCTTTTTGACGTGGACTCATATACTGGAAATACTGGAGTAGACAAATCCACGTGCAAAGGGACGTGATTAAATGAACAAAACCTAGAAACAAATGTTTCCTATAAATCCCTTATAAAATGTAAATGCAAACCGGGGGGGGGGGGGGGGGGGGGGGGGGGGGGGTGGTGCGGTGTGCAACACATAAATTCCAGTAACGCATTTTATGAGAATCCCGATGATTGTCCCGCTTATTGCAGCCACACATTGTGTCCACACCGCCTGACATATGGTGATATTCTAATGACCCACCACCCGCGTTTACACCGCAGATTTATTGCACCGACTATGTCAGACAAAACAAATGAAAGTAGTTAGCACCAAACGCACTGGCGATCTTGTTGAAAGAATCTCAATCAGCGCAGTTGTCGGGAATTTTATTTCCTGGTAACTGGTGGCGTTAAAAGTGATTTCTTTTTTCGGGGTTAGGGTGTGGGATGGAGGGTGTGGGGTGTGTGGTGTGTGGTGGATGGTGTGGGGTGGAGGGTGTGGGGTTGAGGGTATGGGGTGGAGCTGAAAATATGACAGAATGTGTTGTCGTCGGCAAAAAAGTCTAAAAAAAGTGCCAGGTTTCAGCATGATAGGTTGACGGGAAGTGGGTCAATTAGCTCTACGAAGTTTTTTTGCCATAGACCCAGAAAGAAACCCACTAACAGAAGCGCAATTCATGTAACGCATTAAAAAGGTTCAACACTGATGGAGTTTGGCGTCATATTGAAATGTATTCTTAACAATAGGCTTAGAGGCGTTGCTAAAGGAATCAGAGGGGTGACATATGTCCCCGGGTGCCTAATTAGTGAGGGGGGGGTGCCATCAACTTGAGCTACGCCTCTGAATAAGGTTAGAAAAATCGCCAGTTGGTTAAAGCTGGCGTAAAGTATTAACTGATGTTTTAAGATGGTTATTGCTGATTCTTCCATGATGTTTTTAAATGGTTATTGCTGATTCTTCCATGATGTTTTTAAATGGTTATTGCTGATTCTTCCATGATGTTTTAAAATGGTTATTGCTGATTCTTCCATGATGTTTTAAAATGGTTATTGCTGATTCTTCCATGATGTTTTAAAATGGTTATTGCTGAGTCTTCCATGATGTTTTAAAATGGTTATTGCTGATTCTTCCATGATGTTTTAGGTTGGTGTTGGTAGTAATAATTAGTGTTGTATTAAAGTGGTAGTGTTGTTATAAAGTGCTATAAAGGGTTAGTGTTGTATTAAAGTGGAAGTGTTGTTTTAAAGTTAATTTGGTAGTGCTGTATTAAAGTGGTAGTGTTGTATTAAAGTGGTAGTGTTAAAGTGGTAGTGTTGTTATAAAGTAGTAGTGTTGTTATAAAGTGGTAGTGTTGTTATAAAGTGGTAGTGTTGTTATAAAGTGGTAGTGTTGTTATAAAGTGGTAGTGCTGTTATAAAGTGGTAGTGTTGTTATAAAGTGGTAGTGTTGTCATAAAGCGGTAGTGTTGTTATAAAGTGGTAGTGTTAAAGTGGTAGTGTTGTTATAAAGTGGTAGTGTTGTTATAAAGTGGTAGTGTTGTTATAAAGTGGTAGTGTTGTTATAAAGTGGTAGTGTTGTTATAAAGTGGTAGTGTTGCTATAAAGTGGTAGTGTTGTTATAAAGTGGTAGTGTTGCTATAAAGTGGTAGTGTTGTTATAAAGTGATAGTGTTGTATTAAAGCGGAAGTGTTGTTATAAAGTGGTAGTGTTGTTATAAAGTGGTAGTGTTGCTATAAAGTGGTAATGTTGTCATAAAGCGGTAGTTTTGTTATAAAGTGGTAGTGTTGTTATAAAGTGGTAGTGTTGTTATAAAGTGGTAGTGTTGTTATAAAGTGGTAGTGCTGTTATAAAGTGGTAGTGTTGTTGTAAAGTGGTAGTGCTGTTATAAAGTGGTAGTGTTGTTATAAAGTGGTAGTGTTGTTATAAAGTGGTAGTGTTGCTATAAAGTGGTAGTGTTGTTATAAAGGGGTAGTGCTGTTATAAAGTGGTAGTGTTGCTATCAAGTGGTAGTGTTGTTATAAAGTTGTAGTGTTGTCATAAAGCGGTAGTGTTGTTATAAAGTGGTAGTGTTGTTATAAAGTGGTAGTGTTGTTATAAAGTGGTAGTGTTGTATTAAAGCGTAAGTGTTGTTATAAAGTGGTAGTGTTGTTATAAAGTGGTAGTGTTGTTATAAAGTGGTAGTGTTGTTATAAAGTGGTAGTGTTGCCTCAAGACGGCTAACGATTGCCAAGTAGTGGTGTTGTTGTTGTTGTTGTTTGTTAGTTGACACAAGTCTTTGACTAACACAGACGTAACGTGAAATGGTGATACTCAGGTGACGCTTCTACTGACCACCTGTGTCCATCATCACACAGACCACAGTTACTTGGGTCAATCCAATGACCACCCGTGTCCATGACTACACAGACCACGTCTACTTAAGCGCATGACATGACCATCTATGTACTTGATTACACAGAACATGTTTACAAAGGCGCATCCAAAAACATTTAGTTATTAAGTTATTAGATAATTTAGGACAACATCCGACTTTCACGAAACAATGAACACAATTAGACATTACCCAACGAAAAGAGGGGGGTGGGGTATGGTATTTGCTGACAGTTAGAGTAGGGTTGCTGAATGTTAGAGTGGTTGCTGAATGTTAGGGTGGTTGCTGAATGTTAGGGTGGTTGCTGAATGTTAGGGTGGTTGCTGAATGTTAGGGTGGTTGCTGAATGTTTGGGTGGTTGCTGAATGTTTGGGTGGTTGCTGATTTGTTAGGGTGGTTGCTGAATGTTAGGGTGGTTGCTGAATGTTTGGGTGGTTGCTGATTGTTAGGGTGGTTGCTGCGTGTTAGAATGGTTTCTGAGGGTTAGTGATGTTGCTGAAGACAGGTTAGGTAAGTACAAATTAAGCGTCGATTCAAACGTAAACATTTGTGCTCATGTGCATCTTAAAGAAGGAGGAAACGACCAATAAAAATTGCCTGGGTCATAAAATTAGCGAGAGAGTTCAGAGAATAGAGGAAAGGGAAAGACAATCCGGATGGAGTTGGGAAATAAATGAAGATATATAACCTCCCCTTTTTTAAAGTTGGATTTCTTTAACGTTATGTTGTGGTCGAAGGAGTAACTGAGGGCACGTCGAGGGTAGTAGTCGAGGGGAGTAGTGGAGGGGTCAAATCGAATGGCGAAATTGAGTCGACGGGAGTAATCAAGGGGAGCAGCCGAGGTGAGCATCCAAAAGGATGGTGGGGGGAGTAGTGGAGGGGAGTAGTCCGGGGGAGTAGTTGACGTGAGTCGACTGTTATGACTGCTGTAACGCGCTATGTCTATGAAATGTTATTGTTTGGTCTTGTTTTATAATAATTAATGGACAAGTGAAATATAGTAACCTTTTTCAGAACTATTGGATTTGATTCAGGGGTTCTCAAAGGATTGGCCCCAACACCGCACCCCAATATGCTTTCAAAACTCTTCTCGCACTCGAAATACAAAAAAAAAGTTAATAATATATCAAAGAACTTTATGCATTAGGCGGAAGTGAGTTTAGTTCAAGGAATAGAGAGAAATATGGGAGTAGGAAGTCGCATTAGATGGGAGGATTTCAGAGAAATATGGGAGTAGGAATTGGCATTATATGGGAGGAATAGAGAGAAATATGGGAGTCGGAAGTGGCATTAGATGGGAGGAATAGAGATAAATGTGGGAATAGGAAGTGGCATTATATGGGAGGAGTAGAGAGAAATATGGGAGTAGGAAGTGGTATTAGATGGGAGGAATAGATAGACATATGTCATGAGGAAGTGGCATTACTTTGAAGGAATAGATAGAAACATAATATGAGAAAGTATCATGAGATGGTGAGGAATAGAGAGAAATATGGGGGCGGAAGTGGCATTAGATGGGAGGAATATAGAGAAATATGGGAGGCGGAAGTGGCATTAGATGGGAGAAAACGTTTATAACCTAAAGTCGATTGGGCAATGGCGGCTACAGCTGGTAGAAAAGGTCGCTTGTAAGAATTAGGTCAAGCCGAGATTTAACAAGACAGACGAGACCGGATGATGAAATGATAAACTGCTAGGTCCCCTGTGGTTGTGGGATGTGTGGTTGTGTGTGCGATAGAAATGCTATTTATTGAAACTTAACAGCGATAAATGAAAGGATGTGGCAATCTACATGTGTATCAATACGGTGAAACGTGGAGATTACGCCAGCCTTTAAAAAGCGAAGAAAAGTGGTACTATTTGCGGGGACGGTGCTATTTGCGGGGACGGTGCTATTTACGGGGACGGTGCTATTTGCGGGGACGGTGCTATTTGCGGGGACGGTGCTATTTGCGGGGATGGTGCTATTTGCGGGGATGGTGCTATTTGCGGGGATGGTGCTATTTGCGGGGATGGTGCTATTTGCGGGGATGGTGCTATTTGCGGGGGTGGTGCTATTTGCGGGGATGGTGCTATTTGCGGGGAGGGTGCGATTTGAGGGGATGGTGCTATTTGAGGAATGGTTCTATTTGCGGGGATGGTGCTATTTGCGGGCATGGTGCTATTTGCGGGGATGGTGCTATTTGCGGGGATGGTGCTATTTGCGGGGATGGTGCTATTTGCGGGGATGGTGCTATTTGCGGGGATGGTGCTATTTGCGGGGATGGTGCTATTTGCGGGGATGGTGCTATTTGCAGATTCAGCCAGTGTTAAATCATCGCTTAGTGCCGGGATGAGTTAGCGGATATGGCAGAGACGGTGCTATTTCAAGGTTCGTTATTTCAAGGTTTCACTGTACAACCAATAAGTGTAAGGACAGAACCAGTGACAAGTGAAAGGACAGAACCAGTGACAAGTGCAGGACAGAACCGGTGACAAGTGTAAGAACATAAGCAGTAATAAGTGAAGAGAAGAAACAATGACAAGGGTAGGGACTGAACCAGTGACAAGTGTAAGGACATAACTAGTGACAAGCATAAGGACATAACCATTGACAAGTGAAGGACAGAACCAGTGACAAGTGAAAGGACATAACCAGTGACAAGCATAAGGACATAACCATTGACAAGTGAAGGACAGAACCAGTGACAAGTGTAAGGACATAACTAGTGACAAGCATAAGGACATAACCATTGACAAGTGAAGGACAGAACCAGTGACAAGTGAAAGGACATAACCAGTGACAAGTGCAGGGCAGAACCGGTGACAAGTGTAAGAACATAATCAGTAATAAGTGAAGAAAAGAAACAATGACATGGGTAAGGACTGAACCAGTAACAAGTGTAAGGACATAACTAGTGACAAGCATAAGGACATACCCATTGACAAGTGAAGGACAGAATCAGTGACAAGGGTAAGGACTGAACCAGTGACCATTGAATTGAAACAACCAGTGACAAAAGTATTGATATAAGGCCAATGGATGGACAGATGTCGTGAACAGAGATTTGAAAGACTCGGAAACACATCAGTCCAGCCACAGTCCAGCCACAGTCCAGCCACATGTGGAGCTGTGGCTAAGGATTAGATTGAAGTAAGCCAATTCATCATTCAGGGGCGTGCGCACCCAGCGTGCAATCAAAGATTTTTATTTAATTGAAAAAAAGAAAATGAAAACATGAATGCTCTTTATTTTAGGGGGAGAAAAACAAAAATTCTCCCCGCGAGACTATCTCTAAAGAGATGAAAACATGAATACTCCTGGTGATATACAGTGAGGTATCTTTACAAAAGAAACATGTTAAAAATTGATGGTGACTTGTTTGGTAACTTAAGGACTTGGTGAAATCCAAGCTACCTAAAAAACGTAGGCACCTTAGTCCACCAAGCCCTCCAATTACACATGTTACAGGCAAAGTGTGAAATCCAGGCATTCTATAAGATCTACTTCAATTTAAATATTTGTTTATAAAAAGTCCAGGCACTAAAGCTATAGACAATACTGCTGGATATCTCAACAGTCAATCTATAGAATGCCTGGATTTCATACTTTTCCTGTAAAATACAAATCAATCCATTATTTATTAACATTTGCTATTTGTCTAAAACCACCATCATCTTAAGATCTCGCAAAAAAAATATTTACAATGAATTCACATGGTTGGTGTTTAGTTTTTGTACAAAAGACATTTGTATGTTTATCACATGGGGGACTTTGACATCATAATTCTGCATTGCCCCTGTTATTATTTTATTGCTTGTCGCCAAATAATTAAACCGTATTTGTGCACAATTGGAGTCTCATCATTTGATGACCAGCAATATACAATATCACACATCCTTAACTGATTCTAGACAACATATTTACAATGGTATATGTTCAAAGTCTTAAAGTACGTTCACACTACCGAATAGTTACTAGGATTCTTGCCTTTTAAACAAGATTTGTTGAGCACTGAACAAAATATGATGGGACTGTTTATGTAACTTGCCAGCAGAAACTGTACTGGACCAGTGAAATGAAATATGCCAGTCAGCATCTGATATAGTATATAGAGAGCAGCTTGTAGTCACAGAAAGTTGAGAATCCATGTAACAAATCTGCAGTGTAAATGTACCTTTAAAACTACACCATCCAACACTGTATACATCCTTTACTAATACTAGACAACATAGATCTACAAAGTCTTATGCCTACAACAGACCTGTTTACCCTCAAACTCTTAAAATCGCCCACTTATCATCACAAAATTGTTAAATACCTTATATTTATAGTAAAAAAAAATAAACATACAGAGTATATGTTTACACCTCAAAATCGTACATAGTATGCCATAATAGTAAGAGTTAACAGGTCTGCTACAAAATCATATTTCAAATACATGAAAAGTGAGATTCAAATTATAACATTTAAGAAAACAATTATAATTTTCAATAAAATCTTTACAAAATCATGAAAAAATTTAGATATTGGTTCACAAGTTCATACACACATTTATTTAACATCTTGAAGGGTTTGGCACTTTATTCAGTTAAGTGAAACCATCCATACAATAACTATCAACAATAAAAGAAGAAGCCGTCTGCGATGTCTTATTTTAATGTTCAATTTTTCTCTCTTTCAATCTTTCTCTCTTTCAATCTTTCTCTCTTTCAATCTTTCTCTCTTTCAATCTTTCTCTCTTTCAATATTTCTCTCTTTCAATCTTTCTCTCTTTCAATCTTTCTCTCTTTCAATCTTTCTCTCTTTCAATCTTTCTCTCTTTCTCTCTTTCAATCTTTCTCTCTTTCAATCTTTCTCTCTTTCAATCTTTCTCTCTTTCAATCTTTCTCTATTTCAATCTTTCTCTCTTTCAATCTTTCTCTCTTTCAATCTTTCTCTTTCAATCTTTCTCTCTTTCAATCTTTCTCTCTTTCAATCTTTCTCTCTTTTGATCGTTCTCTCTTTCAATCTTTCTCTCTTTCAATCTTTCTCTCTTTCAATCTTTCTCTCTTTTAATATTTCTCTCTTTCAATCTTTCTCTTTCAACATTTCTCTCTTTCAATCTTTCTCTCTTTCAATAATTCTCTCTTTTAATCTTTCTCTCTTTCAATCTTTCTCTTTCAATATTTCTCTCTTTCAATCTTTCTCTATTTCAATCTTTCTCTCTTTCAATCTTTCTCTCTTTCAATCTTTCTCTTTTAATATTTCTCTCTTTCAATCTTTCTCTCTTTCAATCTTTCTCTCTTTCAATCTTTATCTCTTTTGATCCTTCTCTCTTTCAATCTTTCTCTCTTTCAATCTTTCTCTCTTTTAATATTTCTCTCTTTCAATCTTTCTCTTTCAATATTTCTCTCTTTCAATCTTTCTCTCTTTCAATAATTCTCTCTTTTAATCTTTCTCTCTTTCAATCCTTCTCTCTTTCAATATTTCTCTCTTTCAATGTTTCTCTCTTTCAATAATTCTTTCCTTCAATCATTCTCTCTTTGAATCATTTTCTCTTTCTATAATTCTCTCTTTCAATCATACTCTCTTTCAATCTATCTCTCCTTCAATTTTTCTCTCATTCAATCATTCTCTCTTTGAATCTTTCTCTCTCGCTGTAAATCTCTAACTCTTTGTCTAACTCTTACTCTCTCTCTCTCTCTCTCTCTCTCTCTCTCTAACTCTCTCTCTCTCTAGCTCTAACTTTAACTTTTTCTCCATCTGTTTATATCTCCCTCTCTAACTCTCTCTATCTTTTTTCTCTCTATATTTCTTTCTACTCTCTCTGTATCATTTTCTCTTTCTATAATTCTCTCTTTCTCTCATACTCTCTTTCTCTCTCTCTCTCCTTCTATTTTTCTCTCATTCAATCACTCTCTCTTTGAATCTTTCTCTCTCGCTGTATATCTCTATCTCTTTGTCTATCTCTTACTCTCTCTCTCTCTCTCTCTCTCTCTCTCTCTCTCTCTCTCTCTAACTCTCTCTCTCTCTAGCTCTAACTTTAACTTTTTCTCCATCTGTTTATATCTCCCTCTCTAAGTCTCTCTATCTTTTTTCTCTCTATATTTCTTTCTAACTATCTCTGTCTCTCTTAACTCCCTTTTAAAATTATCTCTCTAGCTCTCTCTTTAACTTTATAGCTCTCTGACTCTCCCTAACTCTAACTCTCTTTATCTCTCTATAACTCTGTTAGTCTAACTCTCTTTAATTCTCTCTCTCGCACTTTCCTTCTGTCAGTATCATTCCGTATTTCGCTCTTCCTTGTTCAGTCTCTTTATCTGATCTCAATTCCACCCTCCCTCTACCATCATCCCTCTGCCACTCTCCTTCTACCACCCTCCCTCTGCAACCCTTCCTCTACTATCCTCTCTCTAACTCTCACTTCTTCTTCTAAATATTAAGGGCCCATGATCAATGTATTGATCATTTTGGCTCCTATGCATGTAGATGGGATTTGCAATGTTTCTGTGCCTGGTGCTGATGCGGATATTTCACTGGTTACAAGGGCTACTTTGTGAGGGAATCATGCACTGGGGGCTGGAAGGCTTGAGACAATAGACGCAAATGTGTCTAGTGTTGTCGCCTCAACCGTTCCTTTTGAAAGATGGTTCCAGTCCCTGATTGTCTTGGGCAGGAATGAGCAGCTCCTATACTGGCTTCTTGCTGGTATGAGCCGGAACTGCCTGTCATGGCCTCGTTGCTGTCTATGGGGGAGAGGGACGAGTTTCTGTTTAATACTGGAACAGTGGACCAGCCCATTATTTATCTTGTACATCATGGAGAGCCTGGATTGTCGTCGTCGTTTCTCCAATGGTGACCAGCCTAGTGTGTCCAGCATGCTGCCAACACTAGAGGTATTCCTGTAGCTGTTCAGGACAAAGCGTGCTGCCCGTCGCTGGACCACCTGTCGATGCTCTTCTGGGTAAATGGGTCCCACACTGAAGATGCATAATCTAAAACTGGACGGACTAAGGCTTTATATGCTCTTTCTTTCACACTGGAGTTGTCGATCTTTAGATTTCACCTTAAGAACCCTAGGGTCTTATTTGCCTGGTTGCACACATTGTTAATATGCTCGTCCCAGCGGGCCTCTCTTTGAATGGTAACACCCAGGTACTTTACGAAGGAAACTGTCTCAAGTATATGGCCGTGCAGTTCGTTTTGGTAGTGTAGAGGAGTACAACTTCTAGAGACTGATAGTGTCTGGCACTTGGCAGGGTGAAATTCCATGTCCCAGCTTATCTCCCACTCAGCTAACAGATTGAGATCATGTTGTAGCTGGTCCTGTACACCACCATGTCATCAGCGAACAGTCTTGCTTGGGATGTCAGTTTCTCGGGTAGGTCATTTGTGTATACTAGGAACAAACAGGGGCCTAGCACCGAGCCCTAAAGGACCCCTTACTTAACACCGACAAAGGAGGAGCTTGTACCGCCCACCACTACTGCTTGGCATCGGTTGCTGAGGAAGCTAGAGCTCCATGTTTTAGTCGTGCCTTTGATCCCATATCTCTGGAGTTTGTGTAGAAGCAAACTATGACTGCAACATGACACGGTCAAAAGTCTTTGCGAAGTCCATCACCAGAACGTCAGTTGGCTTGCTTTTCTCCAGATTGGTCATCAAGTCTTCTACAAATTCAAGGAGCTGGGTCTCACATGATCTTTTGACTTGGAACCCATGTTGACAGTCATTGAGTATATCTACCATCCTCCAACTACCAACCTCCCTCTAATCCTCTCTCTACCATCTTCCCTTTGCCATCCTACCTCTACCATCCTCCCTCTACCGTACTCCCTCTACTATCCCCCTCTATCATCTTCCCCCCTCCCGACCTGATCATGTCCTTTCTCCCTCTATTTCTTATGATCTTTTCAAGACTTACTCTGTCATCACTGACGTAACAGTGGTCAGTGCTGGGACAACATTTGTTTCTTTCTTTGCCGCCAGTACCTCAAGAATTACTCTGCAGTTGACCAAAAACTTCTGCCCCTAAATATATTTAAAAAAAAGAATCGTCTGTGGGGGGATCATCCTGTCCACTCCACCCTACCTCCGCCACTGTCTCTCCTATACATGCCAGTTGATTTAGAAGTAAGTTTGTCATCATACAATGATTCACCGCTCTGTAGTAACAAAACAAAAACAAAAACAAGACACCACACACCTCTGAACTCTACTCTGTTTAGTATCAGGGCCCTGACAAGAGCTCCCACAGCCTCGATACTTGCAAGATCCGAGGCCATCTACACAAGAAGTGCTGCGTCTAAATATTTAAAGATCACACAATCCTGGGGGCCGACAGCTTCACGGTATCAAAAAAATCTCCAAACAGAATTGTTGTGTGGGTTTTTTTTTGGGAACCCTCTGCCCCATATCTCTAACATTTGTGTGGTTTTTTTTTAGATCGATGGAATGTCGATGGTATTCTTCACAGATTAGCATTATCTGATGTATATTTTAAACGCCCCAAATCACAGGCTCCCCCATGTTATAGCGCCCACACCTCCCGAAAGCCGCACCCAGCCAGCGCTGCTCTGTTTTTAATAAGCTTTGAGTTGAAAGAACAGAAACGAAAATAGAATTAATAGAAGTTTTGAAAGATATGAATTCATAATTTATATATGTATGTATATGTATATGTATAACTTCATTTACATTTAGGTCGGTAGCTCGATAAAAGGGTGCCTCCAATGTCTGTCACACTGGGTTATGTCACAATGGGTTATGTCACACTGGCTTATTTCACCATAGGTTATGTCACATTGGTTTCTGTCACACTGGGTTATGTCACACTGGATTATGTCACACTTGGTTGTGTCACCCTGGGCTATGTCACAATTGGTTATGTCACTATAGGTTATGTCACTTTATGTTATGTCACACTGGGTTATGTCCCAATAGGTTATGTCACACTTGGTTATGTCAAAAAGAGTTATGTCACACTGGGTTATTAATTCCTCTTATGTCATTCCTCTTCCTGTTATTACTTCGCCTCTTGTCACTCTTTCTCCTCCTGTCATTATTTCTCATGTCACTCTTTCTCCTCATGTCACTATTTTTCCTCCTTTCACTCTTTCTCCTTCTGTCATTTTTCCTCTCCCTGTCCCCGCCGATGTCTCCCACCGTCTCATACTCTTTTCAAATCAATTCTCCCATGCTTTAACTTAGATACTCCCTCTCTCCCTCACTCCCTCCCTCACCTCCTCTCCTCACCACTAAAACCACCAGCTGTCCCTAACGTGTCCTGCTAAGCCTAAAGTGCGCCCCGCCCCTCCCGTCTTTAAGCGTGGGCGCCCGGTAGCAGTGTCTAATAAGCAAACATCAGCGGCGGACCCTGGCTCAATTCATCGGCGTCCTCTCCCACCGGCCCTCCACGTTTACCACGCCGACAAAACTGCCCGCCTTTGTTTCAGCAGCGCCTTTCGGAGTCGTCATTGTTTCTTTTAAAACTCCAATATCGGAGACAGAGAGAGAGAGAGAGAGAGAGAGAGAGAGAGGAGAGAGAGAGAGAGAGAGAGAGAGAAAACTGCCCGCCTTTGTTTCAGCAGCGCCGTTCGGAGTCGTCATTGTTTCTTTTAAAACTCCAATATCGGAGACAGAGAGAGAGAGAGAGAGAGAGAGAGAGAGAGAGGAGAGAGAGAGAGAGAGAGAGAGAGAAAGAAGGAGGAAGCGGGTTGTAGATTTGTGTGTTTTTCCCCCTTGCATCTGGATTGGCCACTGGTGGATTTTTTAAAGTGAAACGGAAATGTGTAAGCCTGGATCTTGAACAAAATGACTTCCTGTGCCAATGTGATATTCGAGACTGGAGGTAAAGAGACTATTATCTTAAACTGTGTTTCGTAATGGTGTATAGGCTCCCGTCTCACTGTGTGTGTGCGTGTGTTCAATCTGAATGTTTATGTGTTCAATTTGGGTGTTGATGTGTTCAATCTGGGTATGTGTCTGATGGCGAGTGTTTTGGTCAGATTTCAATCACGTGACGTGATATGGAGAGTTTTGGCAGCTGGCAGGGTTTTCATATGATGTATATTTCTGTCTAAAGTGATTCCTGGCCGTTGTGGTCAGCTTTTGTGACCATATTGGAAAATACAGGTAGACAGATTAGTATGTGTCGCTAGAAAATAGGTGTAGAAACTAGTAAATACGGTATAATAAAGTAAGTGCACGTAGATACACGTACGTATAGTTTGGTGAGGGTATATGTGGGTAGGACTCGGTATGTATAGCAGACTTGTTTACTCTTATGATTTTGGCGTGCAATGGACGATTTTGAGGTGTATACATTATATATTCTGTATGTTTATTGTTACTATTAAGATAATGTATAGGACGATTTTATGATGATATTGTACGATTTTAAGAGTTTGGGGGTAAACAGGTTTGGTATAGTTGGGCAATGGTATATGTGGGTAGGACTCGATACGTCTAGTTGGGCAATGGTATATGTGGGTAGGACTCGATACGTCTAGTTGGGCAATGGTATATGTGGGTAGGACTCGATACGTCTAGTTGGGCAATGGTATATGTGGGTAGGACTCGGTACGTCTAGTTGGGCAATGGTATATGTGGGTAGGACTCGATACGTCTAGTTGGGCAATGGTATATGTGGGTAGGACTCGGTACGTCTAGTTGGGCAAAGGTATATGTGGGTAGGAGTCGGTACCTATTGTGGGTGCGTACTGGTATTATGTGTCGTTAATGGTGAATATGCATACATTGAAACATACAGATATATAACATTCAGATGATATTGGCAATATGTCCACATAATTGTATGTCTATTAGATACATATGGCCACATATGAATGGTTAACTAAGCCTAATGTAGGCGTATACAGTTACCTATATAAGTATAGTCAATGATACTAGCAGGCACATAGGGGCCAGCTACGTGGACTATCAGCGAGCTATTAGTAGGCTACCTTCTAGGTTCAGCTTCGTGGAAAATCAGGTAGCTATTAGTAAGCTACCCCCTCCCCCCCTCCAGGCTACCCCCTACCATCGATGATCTGTACAAACAAGTCCGTTGGGAACATCCTGGCGAGGGTTCTTTTCTAAACCTTTTGTAGACTTTGGTTGAAGGGGGCTTTTGTACAAACTCTTTGAGCGACCCCTTAAGGATATAGGATAACAACAGAGCATTGAGTAGTTCTAAAAGGATATAGATTAACTTCAGAGCATTGAGTTGTTCTATAAGGATATAGGTTAACTTCAGAGCATTGAGTAGTTCTATAAGGATACAGGATAACTTCTGGACGTCTTGAATCTTGACATCTCCTGGAAGCAATCAACGCATATTTAAGCACCCTTATAAAAGAATCCGTTACAATTAGAGGCAGTTAGTACGGTCTTATATTAGAAGCATTTAATGGGTGATGTTTTGTATTAATACACTGTCACAGGTACTGTTCTATACTAGACAATTAACATTGGTACAGCTTTGTCCTAGAACAGTGTTATATGTACGGTTTTGTGATAGAACTTTGTAAGGGTACAGTTTTGTGATAGAACTTTGTAAGGGTACAGTTTTGTGATAGAACTTTGTAATGGTACGGTTTTGTGATAGAACTTTGTAAGGGTACGGTTTTGTGATAGAACTTTGTAAGGGTACAGTTTTGTGATAGAACTTTGTAAGGGTACGGTTTTGAACTAAAATGTGTAATGGGTACGCTTTTGTCATAAAATGTGGAATGGGTACGTCTTTATAACAGTCATGACTTTAAGGACTGAATCAGCTTTTTATTAAAGTCAAGTTTTATGTGACTTGGAGTTTCTTTTAGTTCTCGAGTGTGCTACTGTGTCCATTAGCGTAAGCCAACAGTGGTTCTCAATCAGATGTGTAAATAACGGTTGAGAAGATAGGCTAAGAAGAGATGGTTTTAAAAGAGACTGTATATTACTCTATTTGCATTAGCTTATAATACACTAACACAAGTATTTTACACTAAATTATAGTAAAAGACACTACAATAGACAAAATTACAATACGTCAGACTATATTGCCCTACAATATTCTATATTACACGACAATAGACTATACTAAACTGCATTATTATACTATGTCTATTACTAGAGACTTTTCAATTTTGAAAGTGGCTATTGCGTGTACCCTCTCTTTCGCTCTCTCATTTTCACTCCCTCCCTCTCTCTCACACTCTATCTCTTGATCTCTCTCTCTCTCTGCCTCTCTCTGGTTCTCTCGTACCGCTATAAATTTCTTTCTGATCTATTGAACAACTTCTTTCTGTTCTATATAACAACTTCTTTCTGTTCTATTGAAGAGCTTCTTTCTTTTGTCTTTCAATAAGGGGGCGTTATTTTCGGTCAGCTGCTCAGGCGGATAAAATCTTGGCTCGCCCTGGGTGCCACGCACCTTAGCTACGTCACTCTGTCTACCTCCCCCCACCCCCAAGTCCCCCACCAATCTTTCTCCCCCCTCCTGGTTCATTTAACACCTCCCTGATTCCCCCCCCCACTTCTTTCCCTCTCTGGACGCCACTATTCACCCCCCTCCCCCGAGGAAGACCCTTAAAGGAAAATGTTCATGTTTTGAAAATACCCTGGGTGCCACGCACCTTAGCCACGTCACTCTGTCTACCTCCCCCCACCCCCAAGTCCCCCACCAATCTTTCTCCCCCCTCCTGGTTCATTTAACACCTCCCTGATTCCCCCCCCCCACTTCTTTCCCTCTCTGGACGCCACTATTCACCCCCCTCCCCCGAGGAAGACCCTTAAAGGAAAATGTTCATGTTTTGAAAATGCGATCTCAGGACTAAAAATGTCTTGTAAGATTTATTTCTGTCTCGGGGTTTGGCGTGATCGTGTTCAGTAATGACAAGAAATTTATGGTGCGAGCCGTGCAAATTAAGGAATGGATTTTCAGAGTATCAAAATCTGCCTGCCCCGAGAAAATCTGGCTGTAGGAAGAAAAGGCAAAAGGTAATTTCATTCTGAATCGATAGAATTTCTTTGAAAAAAGACAAGAATATTTGAAATTTAAGATTTAATTATTTTTTTTTTTAAACACAATGAAGACATTTACTGAAGCGTTCATAATTGGTTAATCTTGAACTTCTTATAAAGGTATTTTTCAGGTTATTCGGGTAATCGTGTGTTACCCTGGGTATTTCCAGATCCTGTGGTAATCGTGGGCCATCCTGCGGTGTACCGCTAGACCACTACTTACATACGCTCTAAACCAATAACTTGTGTACACATACTCTCTAAACCACTTACGGTGTAAACACATGCTCTCTAAACCAGTTAAAGTTTTTCCACATACTTTCTAAACCACTTAAAGTGTAAACACATACTTTCTAAACCACTTAAAGTGTAAACACATACTCTCTAAACCACATAAAGTGTAAACACATACTCTCTAAACCAATTAAAGTGTTTCCGTATACTCTCTAAACCAAAAAAAGTGTAAACACGTACTCTTTAAAGTGTGTACCAAGTTTTACGTCAGATTTGATCTTCGATTGCGTCACGTGTTATGTTTCATTCACTCACATATTAACTGATGAGATTACTAGAAAATTTTACCCGGTGTTACCGGTATAATAATTGTAGGCTTAGTGCCCTACTATCTACCCGCCAATGCGAAGTCTCGACACTTAAACATCAAATATTGACCTACATAACTGAATCGTGATCTTGTGTTTTGATTCATCTACAACAAATGACAATATAACACGCCCTTGAAATGTTCAACTAGGATATAGTCAATCAGACGTCTAACATCACACAATTCCTATATCTAAGGAAAAATGATCAAACAATGTACACGTCTCTCACAGACTTGTGTTTTTTGACATATTATTAATCTCATAAATGTGCGAACTCTATTTTTAGCAAAATGTAAATACAATTTATTTTCTAAAGATTATCTCAAGCAATCATTGTTTGCGCACCTGTGCTATGGAAACACAAATTATGGCTCTTTTATTTTTAAAAATACAATGTCCCCGCGTGTAAATTTATTAAGTTTTGAGATATTCATACGCCCATACGAATGTCCCGTTATCTTTCTTTCGCTCTTGAAAGTAACTATATGTTTAATATACATTTTTAATATTAACATAAAGTTATCCTCATAAATTTGTGCCGACCCTCCACCTCGCCCCTGAACTGTATCTGTAACTTTAAAAAAAAAATGTTTTGACCCTTGAAATTAAAAAAAAAAAAAAAAAAAAAAAAGAAAAAAAAAAAGTACATACTATTGACGAGCTTCTTGGGGCCGGATGTAGAAACACCAAGGTGGCCGCCATCTTGCTGAAAAATGGCTCCCCGTCCGTCCGTTTTTGTTATGATGCCAAGAGGTTTTCCAAAACATGGTTTTTGATATCAAAGTAGAATTATTTTTATTTTTTTTACTTTAGCCAGCGCTAAGTTTTATTCGTGAAAAAATATGTGAGGCGTGTTGATGCGAGGAGAAGATAGGAAAATGTACATTACACATTGTTTCTGAGATTCCGACTCCAACCAAATTCCAAAGAATTCAGTAATTGTATTATTAATTTGGCACGCGCATTTCATCGGGGTTTTCATTTCCAATTCTAAAACTAGAGAAACAGGAGGAATGGGTGGGTAGCTTGTTTTAGATAGAAAACATCTGACCGTTTGCCTGTGACATATCGCCGCTGAGCATGTTATCAAGAAAGCATAAACTCTTTAAGCTTTCATTGGGTACCAACAAATAGTGATTTGGTTTCATATCCGTTTTATGAGTCATTTTAAACATACACGTTTGCCCGTGAAGTATTGTAATAGTATTACAATCGGAAGTGAGCAATCACGTTTGCAGAATAAAGCTTTTTGATTTTCCTAGTCTGAAAGTACGAAAACAGGTGCATACTACTGTGTTTCCAATTATTAACAAAAACATAAGTGATAGTCAAGAATATCAAACATTGATAAAAATAAACAATCCCATACATAAGTGATAGTCAAGAATATCAAACATTGATAAAAATAAACAATCCCATACATAAGTGATAGTCAAGAATATCAAACATTGATGATAATAAACAATCCCATACATAAGTGATAGTCAAGAATATCAAATATTGATGATAATAAACAATCCCATACATAAGTGATAGTCAAGAATATCAAACATTGATGATAATAAACAATCCCATACATAAGTGATAGTCAAGAATATCAAATATTGATGATAATAAACAATCCCATACATAGATGGTAGTAAAGAGTGATAGGTGATAGGTGATGGGTGATAGTAGAAAATTTCAAACATAGGTGGTAGAAAAGAATTTCAAACATTGGTGGTATTAGAAAATTTCAAGCATAGGTCTGTCTTTAGGCCAATTGATTAAAGGCAGACAGTTAAGGACTTTTGTTTAAAGGCCGGTAGGTAGTGAGTAGGACCTCCTTTTGGACTATTGTTTAAAGGCCGACAGGTAGTGTGTAGGACTGCCTTTAGGACTTTTGTTTAAAGGCTGGTAGGTAGTGTGTAGGACTGCCTGTAGGACTATTGTTTAAAGGCCGGCAGGTAGTGTGTAGGACTGCCTGTAGGACTATTGTTTAAAGGCAGACAGGCAGTGTGTAGGACTGCCTTAAGGACTTTTGTTTAAGGCCGGTAGGTAGTGAGTAAGACCTCCTTTTGGACTATTGTTTAAAGGCCGGCAGGTAGTGTGTAGGACTGCCTGTAGGACTATTGTTTAAAGGCCGGCAGGTAGTGTGTAGGACTGCCTGTAGGACAATTGTTTAAAGGCCGGCAGGTAGTGTGTAGAGCTGTCTGTAGAACCATTGTTTAATGGCCGACATATATCTTAGAAAAATGAGAAGTTAACTCTATTTTTTGTCAAACGTCGATCCACCGGGTTATTTCTCCAAGTACCCGGGGCCGGTGGAAAACAAAAGGTGACCCCCCAATAGCATACATCTTATTTCAACACTGACAGCAAAGATCCCCAAATATCATACATCTTATTTCAACACTGACAGCAAAGATCCCCAAATATCATACATCTTATTTCAACACTGACAGCAAAGATCCCCCAATATCATACATCTTATTTCAACACTGACAGCAAAGATCCCCAAATATCATACATCTTATTTCAACACTGACAGCAAAGATCCCCAAATATCATACATCTTATTTCAACACTGACAGCAAAGATCCCCAAATATCATACATCTTATTTCAACACTGACAGCAAAGATCCCCAAATATCATACATCTTATTTCAACACTGACAGCAAAGATCCCCAAATATCATACATCTTATTTCAACACTGACAGCAAAGATCCCCAAATATCATACATCTTATTTCAACACTGACAGCAAAGATCCCCGAATATCATACATCTTATTTCAACACTGACAGCAAAGATCCCCAAATATCATACATCTTATTTCAACACTGACAGCAAAGATCCCCAAATATCATACATCTTATTTCAACACTGACAGCAAAGATACAACACGGACACCCCGACAAAAACAAGTCGTTGCTAATATTGTCCTTCCGGATTATCTTTCCTTGTTTCAACTTTGAAGACTCCGTTGATCGTAACTCAACCCTATACGTCATGCATATGTTTTCATATCATTGACCCATGCACAGTGGCGTAGCTACAGTTGGTGTCAGCCGGTGCGGTAAACTCATGGTGTCATTTAACCCCCCGACTACCACGACTGATTTCTTCTTGTTAAAATAAGTCCACTGTATAACAATGACAAGTAAAAATTTTAATTATTTGAAGGTCAGGAGGTAAATGTACTTTAGAACTGTAACAACGTTAATTTATAGTTATTTTTACATTAAATTTAGTGTATTTAAAATGTTTCTTTCCTGGTCTTTAAAGCTGCAAACCTGTCAATCTTTTTTTATCGAAATCAATATCAGTCACCGTAGCTCTTGGATTGGTCACATATGTGCAAAATTTACGTGTAATCGGTTATCCTTTCATAAAATTCGATTAGTCTGAGTAGTGTGTTCTCTGTAAATATGAATTTTTTCAAGTTGGTGTTGCCCCATGAGATGGTGTCACCCGGTGCTGTCCGCAACCCTGCACTCCCCCCCCCCTAGTTACGCCACTGCTCATGCTACAGTCAAGTATGATCTTTGAGTGCCAAGGATTCCTAGTTTCAACAGTTTGAGATCAGGTGCGTTGGTACTAAGCTACGCCTTAGGTCCTTGTGATTGAGCCGAGAATATTAACTGCCTGGTGTATGTGCTTGCCGCTGTGCTGGTGTTGGTGGTAGTAGAGCTGGTAGAGGTATGTCATGACAGCATGACAGGCTTGGCATAAATACTGGCAAGGCGATGTTGGATCGATTGCACTGCCGGGGGAATTAACAGGTGTCTGGGGGGGTATGTGGTGGGGAGAGGGAGGATGGAGGTGGTGGAGGGGAGAGAGAGGAGGAGGGGAGAGAGAGGAGGAAGGTGTTGGAGGGGAGGGGTGGGGATGCTTGTGTTAAGGAGGATATTAAAATATGTCAGGAGAGGTTGTAAATAGTTGGATGCAACGTCAGTTACTGGTACAGAATATGCACCATCAGTTACTGGTACAGAATATGCACCCTCAGTTACTGGTACAGAATATGCACCATCAGTTACTGGTACAGAATATGCACCATCAGTTACTGGTACAGAATATGCACCATCAGTTACTGGTACAGAATATGCACCCTCAGTTACTGGTACAGAATATGCACCATCAGTTACTGGTACAGAATATGCACCATCAGTTACTGGTACAGAATATGCACCATCAGTTACTGGTACAGAATATGCACCATCAGTTACTGGTACAGAATATGCACCCTCAGTTACTGGTACAGAATATGCACCCTCAGTTACTGGTACAGAATATGCACCATCAGTTACTGGTACAGAATATGCACCATCGGTTACTGGTACAGAATATGCACCATCAGTTACTGGTACAGAATATGCACCCTCAGTTACTTGTACAGAAGATGCACCATCGGTTACTGGTACAGAAGATGCACCATCAGTTACTTGTACAGAATATGCACCATCGGTTACTGGTACAGAATATGCACCATCGGTTACTGGTACAGAATATGCTCCACCATTTACTGCACAGAATATACACCGCCAGTTACTGGTACATAATATGCACCACCAGTTACTGGCACAGTACATACAAGGATGACCGGTCGTCGGCATACGGAAGCAGGAAGCCATGATATTGTCCGAATGCTTTAAAATCTATAGATCCCCCAATACCATGCTGGTAGACAATAACATGACGGAATATAGAATACGTGAAATCAAAATGCTGGGAGCACGCTAGATATATTCTGTAACTCACACATAATACAGGGGAGAAGGAAATAACAAAAAGAGACTTCTATTTGAACCTGATCTTTCATTAACTAGACAATTCAATTTTGTTTTTGTTTTTTTGTTTTTGGAACATCTCTTTCCCATCAAAATAAAAAACGATCACCATATATGATTATACAAACAATAATCAAAGGGGAAAAAACGTGATTCAAGTAATGTGCGATTACAAGACAAAAGTCTGTTGTTGCTAGACAGTGTTAATCAAACTATGTAATTCTTTTATTAGATAAAACTCTCTAATTATTTTAAAAAAAGTATTCAACCATCACAAATAATAACTCTCAAGGTATCTTTACATGTATGGCTGTAACAATGTGTTCAGCCAGCGCGCTAAATAAACTTCCCCGAGGTTAGCACGGATTGGAATTCTTGTAAAGTGCGTAACCTGAATGCATGTTTTGTCAAGTAACTTTGGTAGATGGGAAGTTGATAAATGGCTGGCGCCATTGTTTAGTAGATGGGAAGTTCATAAATGGTTGGCGCAATTGTTTAGTAGATGGGAAGTTGATAAATGGCTGGCGCCATTGTTTAGTAGATGGGAAATTGATAAATGGTTGGCGCCATTGTTTAGTAGATGGGAAGTTGATAAATGGCTGGCGCTATTGTTTAGTAGATGGGAAGTTGATAAATGGCTGGCGCTGTTGTTTAGTAGATGGGAAGTTGATAAATGGCTGGCGCTATTGTTTAGTAGATGGGAAGTTGATAAATGGCTGGCGCTATTGTTTAGTAGATGGGAAGTTGATAAATGGCTGGCGCAATTGTTAGGTAGATGGGAAGTTGATAAATGGCTGGCGCCATTGTTTAGTAGATGGGAAGTTCATAAATGGCTAGCGCCATTGTTTAGTAGATCGGAAGTTCATAAATGGCTGGCGCCATTGTTTAGTAGATGGGAAGTTCATAAATGGCTGGCGCCATTGTTTAGTAGATGGGAAGTTCATAAATGCCTGGCGCCATTGTTTAGTAGATGGGAAGTTCATAAATGGCTGGCGCCATTGTTTAGTAGATGGGAAGTTCATAAATGGTTGGCGCAATTGTTTAGTAGATGGGAAGTTGATAAATGGCTGGCGCCATTCTTTAGTAGATGGGAAGTTGATAAATGGCTGGCGCCATTGTTTAGTAGATGGGAAGTTGATAAATGGCTGGCGCTATTGTTTAGTAGATGGGAAGTTGATAAATGGCTGGCGCCATTGTTTTGAGGGTTATTTCTAGTAATTAAAAAAAATTTCAAATGGTAGAGAATAATTAATAATTTAAAAAAAGAACACTGTAGGGGAATATTAATCGTGTGTGTGTGTGTGCGGCGAAGTGTGTGTGACGAAGTCAGTGAGGCGAGGTTTGTGTGGTGAAGTGTTTGTTGCTGTGTGTGTGTGGCGATGCGTGTATGGTTGAAGTTTCAGCGTGTTTGATCTTTATGTGTATGTTGCTTTTCTTGCACATACTTCCACGTTAGCTAGGCAGACTTCCAAGTTGGCTAGGCAGACATTCAATCATCACATACTTCCACGTAAGCTGGGCAGACATCCAAAGCAAAGCGGCATTTACTTTCACATTAGCAAGACAGACATTCTAAGGAGCACATGCCTCGACGTTAGCTAGGCAGACATCATCAAGCGGCACAGAATTTCATCAAGTTTAAGGCAATTAATACCCCGGCTTTTCTAATGGAAATGCACGTTTCATCTGAGTCTTTGGTGCAAGTTTAATCTGAGTCTTTGGTGCAAGTTTAATCTGAGTCTTTGGTGCAAGTTTCATCTGAGTCTTTGGTGCAAGTTTAATCTGAGTCTTTGGTGCTCGTTTAATCTGAACCCTGAGTGCAAGTTTAATCTGAGTCTTTGGTGCAAGTTTCATCTGAGTCTTTGGTGCAAGTTTAATCTGAGTATTTGGTGCACGTTTAATCTGAGTCTTTGGTGCAAGTTTCATCTGAGTCTTTGGTGCAAGTTTAATCTGAGTCTTTGGTGCAAGTTTAATCTGAGTCTTTGGTGCACGTTTAATCTGAGTCTTTGGTGCAAGTTTAATCTGAGTCTTTGTTGCAAGTTTAATCTGAATCTTTGGTGCAAGTTTAATCTGAGTCTTTGGTGCACGTTTAATCTGAATCCTGGGTGCAAGTTTAATCTGAGCCTAGGGTGCAAGTTTAAGATCGGCGAACTTGTTCCTGGGTGCAAGTTAACATTGTTGAAATGTGTCTTTAGTACAAATTGAAAAACTACTATTTAGGGTGAAGTTCAACATTAGTGAACCTGTTTCATGCGCCTAGCTATACTATAAGTGAACTCAGTTCGTGTGGGGAAAACTTGAATACTGTCAAAGCTGTGTCTTTGGTGTATTTCACATTATTGAAATACAGACCTAGCATTGAAATGAATGAGCTCACCGGCAGCATCTTTGATGTATGTTTAACATTACACAGAAAAAACACACGGGTTAGGAGTGGTGACGACAGCTTTTGTTGGAACAGTCCCCCTTCCCCCTTTAAAAAAAACAAAACGGGATATGGAAAAAAAAAAGGTGGGGGGGGGGTGCGGTTGATACAGGGAGAGCACTAACGTTTCAAGTTGGAGTTTTTCTGGAGTGTATAGTTTCCAGTTGTTTGATTGGTTGTTTAAGACATGGAGACAAACAGAAAGGTCAGCGAGTGCCTTTCATTAGTTTCCATGACAACGACGGTGTGAGGGCGCATCTTAAGGATTTAAGGCACACATGGCTTAATGAGTACATCTNCCCAACTTGTATATATATTTATCACAACTTAAATATAAATATATACCAATATTGTTTGCTTGTCTGTTACTCCGTTTTTTTGTGGTAGAGCATGACCGTAACAACTCGGTATGACCGTAACAAATATGTATGACCGTAACAACTCTGTATGACCGTAACCACTCGGTATGACCGTAACAACTCTGGTTGACTGTAACAACTCGGTATGACCGTAACAACTCTGAATGACCGTAACAACTCTGTAATGACCGTAACAACTCTGGTTGACTGTAACAACTCTGTATGACCGTAACAACTCGGTATGACCGTAACAACTCTGTATGACCGTAACAACTCGGTATGACCGTAACAACTCTGTATGACCGTAACAACTCTGTATGACCGTAACAACTCTGTATGACCGTAACAACTCTGTAGTTTTGGGGCACTTTTATTTGATATGTTTTCGTACATATTTTGAAAAGCATGTTTTTCTTATATATATAATAAACCATTTTGACCTTGAAGTATACAGGAATACTGTTTGCTTTTCACGGTCCGCTGAGCCACATTCTGGTGTCGACGCCGGTCAAGGATGACTTATTAGGCCGCTATCTAGGCATAGCTATTGGATTACGTTTATATGACATGATGTGAGCTGTTGCCTCTATTTAGTTGCACGGACTGGTCAGTCCATGACGTTTGTAAGCAATAGTGTCACTAGAGTATGTTGTTTCCGATCATCGGAGCTCGACGTACACTAGCGATGTTGTTTCATTTCTGTGTAAACTACCCCCTCCCTCTCTTAGACCACAGGGTTTCCACACTTGTAGTGCTCTAACTCCCCCAAGGGTCGCTGTGTGGCATCTGAGGTAGTTCGAGGAGAAGGAATACACGAACAGGGGAGACATTACCTTTAAGTTGTGATATAAACGTGTATCAAGCTGAAAACCTCTTTGCATTAACATTTCCTTTGAGCCGAACATTTTCTAAGTTATTAAGTTCTCTTTGCCATTCAATCAATTAATTAGTAGTCCATTATTTTCACATTTTAAAAGGCATTGTTATGTTATAGGGGTGCTGAGACTTGGTACAACAATTTGTAGGGGGTGCTCAGACTTGGTACAACAATTTTTAGGACGTGCTGAGACTTGGTACAACAATTTGTAGGGGGTGCTCAGACTTGGTACAACAATTTTTAGGACGTGCTGAGACTTGGTACAACAATTTGTAGGAGTTGCTGAGACTTGGTACAACAATTTGTAGGACGTGCTGAGACTTGGTACAAGAACTTGTAGAGGGTGCTCAGACTTACTACAACAACTTGTGTGGGGGGGGGGATGCAGATACTTAGTACAACTACTTGTAGGGGGTGCTGAGACTTGGTACAACAATTTGTAGGGGGTGCAGTCACTATTGTCAAATACTAAGCTGTTGGTGCGAATTTATGAAGATGTTGGGAACCACTCGCTAGCGGGTTGTGTAATACAATTTGAGAATAGCTGCTCTACAGCGTGCAACGTACGAGAGACCTGGTCCTCTAACGACTTGTTGATTGAAAGATGATGTCATTGGTCAACGACAGTGGAACGAAACATACAGCATTTCAGTGGCTGCCAGGCTGCACGTCTCAGGAGAGTACCGCTGTCGGCCCAGGACACTCCCAACCAACATCAACTGATAAGACAGCACGTCTCAGGAGAGTACCGCTGTCGGCCCAGGACACTCCCAACCAACATCAACTGATAAAACAGACCTTACGCCTTACACGTATTGTAATGCCACAGAAAAAAATTAATAATTTCCTGGTAAAAAAAAAAAAGGGCTCCACCAACAAAATGACTTTGAGAACCGCTGCATTCTTTCAATCTCTATCTAGTTTTGCTTTGCTCTTGCAGCTGAATCATGATGTTTTCTAGCGTGACCTCTTAAAGTGCCGCACCCCTCCCCCCCCCCAATCCTTAATTCCACCTCTTCTCCCCCCCCACCCCCCTACAGGACATTATGGACACTCGCTCCAAACGGCCAGTGCCTGAGAAGCACAAAGTGAAATCTGCCAGGCAATAAATTAAGAGGAATTAATGGGTGCGATATTATAACCAATTAATTCCAGAATGGTAAGTGTAGGGATTTGGCTTGTGGGGTGGGGCACTGGGAGTGGGGTGGCGCGAATAAGCCCAACTGTCTGGATGGGGTTAATGTGCCGTAGATGTGTTCCGGCAAAGAAATTGTTTTGGTGTCATCCGTTGTGTAACAGACTCCAAGACAAGCCGCCTCCTCCCCCGCCCGCCCTTGTTGTGTATACAACATGGCTGCTTTTAAAAAAAAGTTTAATTGGCAACTTCCGGTACATGTTTAATTTGTGTTTGCGATGGCTTGCTCGTGAATCTGTAGCGTGGAGTCTCCCACTAGCGCGAGAATCTTTTTAATGTATCCCACTCATTGGTGGAGTCATGGAGATATATGACTCATTGGTGGAGTCATGGAGATATGAGACTCATTGGGGGAGTCATGG
>CAXITT010000007.1:989415-1012631 GCA_964033795.1 Lymnaea stagnalis
CTGCGAACGCGTAGAAACATGGCGTCTCTCGTAAGACACTTATCCAAATGGAACGGAACTCAAATATATATCGAAAGTACTAATTTAATAATAAATAGACACACACATCGGAAAATTAAAAACTCGGATTTTTTGGCGCCGATTGCGAATTCCCATACACAAAAAGTAGTAGTCCACCTTGACTTACCGAAGTATCTACCAATAGTACCAAAATCCGGAATCCGGGAGAAACCGGAATCCGGATCCGGCGGATTTCGCATAAGAAAATCCGGATCCGGATCCGGTTGGAAAAAACGGATCCGGCACACCCCTAGTTACGATGGTCTGCTATACGCTGTCGTACGAATTGTTACGACGGTCTGCTATTCGCTGACGTACGAAAAGGGGGGGGGGCAAGTGGGGTGCGGCAAGTAGGGCGCTCCGGGTAGCACTTTTTACCATTTTTCGAGACTTCGGATTTTCGGCAAACCGAGGAGTGTTATAGCAAAATGGGGGGGGGGGGAAGGAGGGGTTAGATTTCGACCCCGTACCCGGTGCCGTTTACCCTCGCCACGCCACCTATGTTATGCGCGCAGTAATTCAAAGAATGGTGCGAAGACATCTTTTTCAAGCACTTTTATTTTGAATTTTATTTTATTATTTTAACGAAGGAAGGTGCCGTTGGTCAGATGGTTTCCCTATGAAAGGTGCCGTTGATCAGATGATTTCTCTATGAGAGGTGCCGTTGATCAGATGATTTCTCGATGAGAGGTGCCGTTGGTCAGATGGTTTCCCTATGAGAGGTGCCGTTGATCATATGGTCTCCCTATGAAAGGTGCCGTTGGTCAGATGGTTTCCCTATGAGAGGTGCCGTTGATCAGATGATTTCTCTATGAGAGGTGCCGTTGATCAGATGGTTTCCCTATGAAAGGTGCCGTTGATCAGATGGTTTCCCTATGAGAGGTGCCGTTGATCAGATGATTTCTCGATGAGAGGTGCCGTTGGTCAGATGGTTTCCCTATGAAAGGTGCCGTTGATCAGATGGTTTCCCTATGAGAGGTGCCGTTGATCAGATGGTTTCCCTATGAGAGGTGCCGTTGATCAGATGGTTTCCCTATGAGAGGTGCCGTTGATCAGATGGTTTCCCTATGAGAGGTGCCGTTGATTAGATGGTTTCCCTATGAGAGGTGCCGTTGATTAGATGGTTTCCCTATGAAAGGTGCCGTTGATTAGAAGGTTTCCCTAGAACACATCTTACACTGCAGCTTTCCATCCAAGATGTGTTTCAACTAATTGGGTTTTAGCCAGCTGTTTGATCAACGTCAAATCGATGACATCGGGTTATCAATTTGCGCTCCAAGCTCTAAGCCAAATCTGGCGCCACGAAACTTCATGGATGCGGAAGCGGTGGCTGGGAAAACACTACATGTACATCTTTATAACTTACCTTTAGAGTTCAACTTTATTGCTCACCTTTATTGCTCACCATTGAGCCCCAACCTTTTTAGCCTATCATTACTGTCCACCTTTATAGCTCACTTTTATAACTTGACATCAAAGCTCACCTTTATATATCCTCTGTATTGTTCACCTTTACATTATGTCCTCTGTCTGTATTGCTCACCTTTATATGTCCTCTGTAATGCTCACCTTTATATGCTTTCTGTAATTCTCAACTTTACATGTTCTCTTTATAGCTCACCTTTATATATTCTATTTTTAGCACACCTTTATATTTTATCGTTAATGCTCACCTTTATTTTTCGTATTTATGGCTCAAAGAATATGTCGCCTTTTATTTCATGTACGAACTATTCAGCACCTTCCCATGTACGCACTATTCAGCACCTTCTCATGTACGCACTATTCAGCACCTTCCCATGTACGCACTATTCAGCACTTTCTCATGTACGCACTATTCAGCACCTTCCCATGTGCGCACTATTCAGCACCTTCTCATGTACGCACTATTCAGCACCTTCTCATGTGCGCACTATTCAGCACCTTCCCATGTACGCACTATTCACCACCTTCTGTCTAATAAGCGCACCTCTTTAACCATAACTCCATCACCACGAAAACGCTCTCTACAAGGTTGCTATGCTAACACCCATGTCCTTGGCTAGTGTGTGTTGGGCATGTTCTTTACTTCGGTAGAAAACTCGTGAACGTCATTTATAAAACAACAGCCAACAAAACACACCCCAGAGTGACCAGTGAGAAACATATGTTTTTTTTGTACCAGCAAGTATGCCATATTCTGTGACGTAAACAATGTCATATGATCTGTCGGCCTCATAATGAAGGAATCGGAAATCCTTTTTTTCCTGATGACGTCATATTTACCGGTGTAAAGATTTTTTTTTTTTAAATCAATATTTTTAAAACACGTAACGTGTATACACAGATGATTTGAATTCTTTCCACATCCGGGTCAATGCGGGACATGTTAACAGGAAAGATGCTAACAGAGGTGGACATGGCAACAGGTGGATGAAATCTCGCACTGAATGCCTTCAATGGCCAAGCATGTCCTTGGATTCACAGACATCCAAACTTTGTACATAACCAGTCGCAAACAACCAGTCTCACTCAACCAGTCTCACTCAACCAGTCTCACTTAACCAGTCTCACACAGCCACCTCACTTAACTAGTATCACTCAACCATTGTCAACCAACCAGTCTCACCCAACCAGTCTCACCCAACCAGTCTCATACAACCAGTCTCACACAACCAGTCTCACACAACCAGTCTCACCCAACCAGTCTCACTCAACCAGTCTCACTCAACCAGTCTCACCCAACCAGTCTCACGCAACCAGTCTCTCCCAACCAGGCTCACTTAACCAGTCTCACTCAACATTTCTCACCCAATCAGCCTCACGCAAACAGTCTCACGCAACAATTCTCACTCAACCAGTCTCTCCCAACCAGGCTCACTCAACCAGTCTCACCCAATCAGTCTCACCCAACCAGTCTCACTCAATCACTATCACTCAACCAGTCTTTCTCAACCAGTGTCACTCATTCAGTGCCACTCAACAAGTCTCACCCAACCAGTCTCACTCAACCATTCTCACCCAATCAGCCTCACGCAAACAGTCTCACGCAACCAGTCTCACTAAACCAGTCTCTCCCAACCAGTCTCACCCAACCAGTTTTACCCAACCAGTCTCACTCAATCACTATCACTCAACCAGTCTCTCTCAACCAGTGTCACTCATTCAGTTCCACTCAACCAGTCGCACCCATCCAGTCGCACTCAACCAGTCTCACCCAACCAGTCGCACTCAACCAGTCTCACTCAACCAGTCTCATTCAAAACTCGTCCAATCTGTTGTGCGATTTGAAGCAGATGATCCAGCCCAAAATCCACGGTTGTATCCAAAACATAACTAAAGTGTAAACAATCTCTAATAGACTTGTTTCACTTTGACCCGCAGCTTGACACCCTTGCATGGATCTATTGAGAGCTTCCAGTGTAATTTGTTCTTGGGGACGATCGATAAGAATTGAGTCAAGTCTAGAGTGGAAAAAAAAAAAAGAATTGTTTCTCTCTTAGCTGAACCACTCAGTGTTTGAAAATTGGTGAAAAACATGTCTTAGATCAGGAAATCAATCAAAATAGACAGGCAAAGCAGTCAAAGCAGCCAAAAAAAGCACAGATAAACAGACTTTCGGGTAGATAATAGAAAAACAATCACGACAAACCAGCAGACGAATTGAGGACGGTGACCTAACGTATTTCTGGCGACTTTTTCACCCATGAAAATCTTTTCAAAAGTCGGGGGTCGTCTTATACGCCCAGTCGTCTTATGCGCCCAGTCGTCTTATGCGCCCAGTCGTCTTATACGCCCAGTCGTCTTATACGTCCAGTCGTCTTATACGCCAAGTCGTCTTATACGCCCAGTCGTCTTATACGCCCAGTCGTCTTATACGTCCAGTCGTCTTATACGCCAAGTCGTCGTATACGCCAAGTCGTCTTATACGCCCAGTCGTCTTATACGCCCAGTCGTCTTATACGCCCAGTCGTAGTCATCTTATACGCCCAGTCGTCTTATACGCCCAGTCGTCTTATACGCCCAGTCGTCTTATACGCCCAGTCATCTTATACGCCATAAATATGGTAATCAACAGACAGTATTGTGAATTTAATCATTGAGATATGAAGGTATTTTTTAGTGAATCCATATGATTGAAACCTACCTGGCAAAAATTATTTAAATATGTTGGCATTCAAAGGTGCTATGTGAACTTAGCCAATCTAACCTTGACCCTGTCCTGTCTACCCTACCCATGAACATAGCCGAGCTAACCTTGACCTTGTCCTGTTGACGGAAGTTGTCATTTATTTGTAAGGATGATGAATGGGAAGCAACTCGACTTCCTTGTTGTTGAAGTGACATTGAGTGAGCTCCCCGTATTTTCACGTTACTTCACTTACGTTCCAATTGGTCCTCCGGAACTCTATTTCATCGAACTGTAATCCTGACAAATAATCTGACAAGCAGAAAGCAAAAAAGCTGCCAAAACATCGACTGTTGTCAAATTTTGGAACAATCTGACTGTTGGTTTGATGGATCAATCTGACCATTGGTTTAAAGGGTCAATCTGGCCATTGGTTTAAAGGGTCAATCTGACCATTGGTTTAAAGGGTCAAACTGACCATTGGTTTAGAGGGTCAATCTGACCATTGGTTTAGAGGGTCAATCTGACCATTGGTTTGAAGGATCAATCTGGCCATTGGTTTAATGGATCAATCTGACCATTGGTTTAATGGGTCAATCTGGCCATTGGTTTAATGGGTCAATCAGGCCATTGGTTTAATGAATCAATCTGACCATTGGTTTAATGGGTCAATCTGACCATTGATTGAAAGGGGCAATCTGACCATTGGTTTAATGGGTCAATCTGACCATTGGGTTTAATGGGCCAATCTGACCATTGGTTTAAAGGTTCAATAGGACCATTGGTTTAAAGGGTCAATCGGATCATTGGGTTTAATTGGTCAATCTGACCATTGGTTGAAAGGGTCAATTGGACCATTGGGTTTAATGGGTCAATCTGACCATTGGGTTTAACGGGTTGTATCCAAAAACCTTATGTAACCACACGCAAAGTTCATGCTAACAGCCACAGCGACCCACCATCTAATGCAATACCAACAATCCATGCTTTGCAACACATTCAAAAACCTAAATTACAAATTCCATATCCGCTAGATATCTACCTTTACGACACCTCATATAACATTATCTCCCCTTAAAACACCCCGAAATCCCCATATCTCCCATTACAACACCTCATTTTTCCAGACATCTCCCATTACAACACCTCACATCGTCCAGATATCTCCCATTACACCACCTCATATCTTCCAGATATCTCCCGTTACAACACCTCATATCGTCCAGTTATCTCCCATTACAACACCTCATATCTTCCAGATATCTCCTCTTGCAACACCTAATATCCTCTAGATATCTACCATTACAACACCTCATATCGTCCAGATATCTCCTCTTGCAACACCTAAAATCCTCTTAGATATCTCCCATTACAAAACTTCATTTCATTCAGATATATCCAATTACGATGCTTCATATCATTCAGATATATCCCCTTACAATATCTTATTTCGTCCAGGTATCTCCCCTTACTCATAGCATTCTCCAGACCATATCTCCCCTTACACATCGTACCTCCAGCTATCTTCCCTTTACTGAAGTGTTATATCTGCTGAGCAATTCACTAAACTGTTGTTTTTTTTTGGTTTGTTAGTGTTGGCCTCTAGAAGTTGCTTTGATGTCGCCTGAGTTTTAGAGAGACTTCAATTATTTATTTCACATGGTAAATATACTTAAAGAATACTTTAGGGATGCCGGTGTCTTCATTTAATCTCAAAAAGGGATGGGGGGGGGGGGGTTAGTTCGGGGGGGGGGGACACACGTGCGTTCTTGCAGAAGTTGAGATGCATATCGCGTGGTTGAGTTGATGGGCATATCACGTGCTTGATTTGATGGGCATATCACGTGCTTGATTTGATGGGCATATCACGTGCTTGAGTTGAGGTGCATATCACGTGCTTGAGTTGATGGGGATGTACACAGTCTAGTCATAACCCACAAGCGTTCCATATTAAGACACTAAGACAATAGGCCTATAGTACAACCATGAAACGTTTGAAACTCATAGCGTCGCTGCTCGCCAGAGCATCGTTAAATACACTCCGATAACCACTGGTTCAAAAGTGTATCTAGTCCTGAGCTTGCATGTTCTCAAACGTTATTATTGTAAGGACCCTCATGAGCAGGACGGCTTTCAAGTCTCGTACGTCACCGGACATTGACGTCATACGTTTGGCTTTCTGGACAGTTATCGTATGAATAACGGCCATTGGCGAGGAAATGCTTGGGTGGGGGGGGGGCGAATGGGGATCAAGGCCTCGAGTTTAAGACTGCCTGGCCTGGATAGAGCGGGTTAGGATAAGAAGAGTGAGCTGTTAATTTAAATTAAAATTTCAAGTGTACGGTCACTTTTTGTATGGTCATTTTTTGTATGGTCACTTTTTGTATGGTCACTTTTTGTATGGTCACTTTTTGTATGGTCATTTTTTGTATGGTCACTTTTTGTATGGTCACTTTTTGTATGGTCACTTTTTGTATGGTCATTTTTTGTATGGTCACTTTTTGTATGGTCATTTTTTGTATGGTCATTTTTTGTATGGTCACTTTTTGTATGGTCATTTTTTGTATGGTCACTTTTTGTATGGTCACTTTTTGTATGGTCACTTTTTGTATGGTCACTTTTTGTATGGTCACTTTTTGTATGGTCATTTTTTGTATGGTCACTTTTTGTATGATCACTTTTTGTATGGTCCCTTTAAACGATGTCAAATAATAATAAAATATTTATAATCTATCACTCCTATTTGCTACGTTTTTTAACGAAATTGAAGAAATTCATTTATGAACGGGTCACTTATGAACGGGTCACTTATGAACGGGTCACTTATGAACGGGTCACTTATGAACGGGTCACTTATGAACGGGTCACTTATGAACGGGTCACTTATGAACGGGTCACTTATGAACGGGTCACTTATGAACGGGTCACTTATGAACGGGTCACTTATGAACGGGTCACTTATGAACGGGTCACTTATGAACGGGTCACTTATGAACGGGTCACTTATGAACGGGTCACTTATGAACGGGTCACTTATGAACGGGTCACTTATGAACGGGTCACTTATGAACGGGTCACTTATGAACGGGTCACTTATGAACGGGTCACTTATGAACGGGTCACTTATGAACGGGTCACTTATGAACGGGTCACTTATGAACGGGTCACTTATGAACGGGTCACTTATGAACGGGTCACTTATGAACGGNGGGGGGGCTGTCTGTTTTTTGGGGGGGGGGGGGGTCAGTGCCAGTTGATCTATTGTTGGACATATTTTTGCTCGGGAGGGACACTTGACTTTCCCCTGGGGGCAGTGCCCCCCCCCAGACCTATCTGAACGAAACACTGACTACGTCACTATCTAAATGTGACCGCTGTTTCGTCTACCTAAATGTGACCACTTATGTCTATCTAAAGGACCTGACTACATCACAATCTAAATGTGACCACTGTTCGTCTACCTAAATGTGACCACTGATGTCTATCTAAAGGACCTGACTACGTCACTATGTGAATGTGACCACTGTTCGTCTACCTTAATGTGACCACAGATGTCTATCTAAAGGACCTGACTACGTCACTATCTAAATGTGACCATTGATGTCTATCTAAAGGACCTGACTACGTCACTATCTAAATGTGACCACTGATGTCTATCTAAAGGACCTGACTATGTCACTATCTAAATGTGACCACTGATGTCTGTCTAAAGGACCTGACTACATCACTATCTAAATGTGACCACTGATGTCTATCTAAAGGACTCGCCTACGTCACTATCTAAATGTGACCACAGATGTCTGTCTAAAGGACCTGACTACGTCACTATCTAAATGTGACCTCTGATGTCTGTCTAAAGGACCTGACTACGTCACTATCTAAATGTGACCACTGATGTCTATCTAAATGACCTGACTACGTCACTACCTAAATGTGACCACTGATGTCTGTCTAAAGGACCTGACTACGTCACTATCTAAATGTGACCTCTGATGTCTGTCTAAAGGACCTGACTACTTCACTATCTAAATGTGACCACTGATGTCTATCTAAATGACCTGACTACGTCACTACCTAAATGTGACCACTGATGTCTGTCTAGATGACCTGACTACGTCACTATCTAAATGTGACCACTGATGTCTGTCTAAAGGACCTGACTACGTCACTATCTAAATGTGACCACTGATGTCTGTCTAAAGGACCTGACTACGTCACTATCTAAATGTGACCACTGATGTCTGTCTAAAGGACCTGACTACGTCACTATCTAAATGTGACCATTGATGTCTATCTAAAGGACCTGACTACGTCACTATCTAAATGTGACCACTGATGTCTGTCTAAAGGATCTGACTACGTCACTATCTAAATGTGACCACTGATGTCTGTCTAAAGGACCTGACTACGTCACTATCTAAATGTGACCACTGATGTCTGTCTAAAGGACCTGACTACGTCACTATCTAAATGTGACTACTGATGTCTATCTAAAAGGACCTGACTACGTCACGATCTAAATGTGACCACTGATGTCCATCTAAATGACCTGACTACGTCACTATTAAATGTGATATAGGGCGCGTTGTTCCTTCATTGTGCCGCAACTGTGCTATTTCACAAACACAAATTTGAGAACCTTCGTTATCGTACAGCTGATCACAATATCAAGAGATCAAATGACAGTTTCTATAGTGACACGTGGCTTATTGTCATGTGGCGATGTTTGATTGGATGAACCTAACCTTAACGATTGACTCCTCGCCTTACATACAAGCATTAGATCCTCCAAACGTTGAACGCTGTAAGCTCGCCACAATTGAGGTTCTCAAACGTTGACGGCTCGCTGCACCCCAGACTCCAGCTGCCCTATTCTCAAACCGTGGTATGCTACCCTGTTCTAGGGGGTACTCAAAAAAGTAACAAACATTACGTCATAAATGCACATTCCGAATCACCAAAACTCCACATGGTGCAATCTACTAGGCCAACGGTTTATTAAATAGGTGCACAATTCAGAATATGTTGAGAGCCACTACCCTAAACAGAATATGCATCTGGAAAATACATTTTAAAAAAAAAAAAAATCTTTATTTGAAAACTATTGATAATGAGTGAATATATTCAAAATGTGTAAAATGAAAATCTCATGATGAAAATAAAAAGAAACATTTACATTTTCTGTTTATTTTTAAAAGGAAAACTTGAATCGTGTTTTAAAATATTAAAAAACAAAAACACCCGGCACTTGTTGTGCAATATTAGAGGTTTAAAAAAAATGAAAACTTTATTTTTATTTTGTAATAAATGTGGGCTATAACTGCTAGAGTGTTAACAGGAGATTATCTCCCTCACAAACAGTGTCTTATTCTAAAGTGCCATCGTGTTTTTATTTCAGTAGTTGTGATTGGGAGCTCGGATGGCTTTAAACATTGACGTCTTATTGTTGCTTTTAATGTATGACGCGATATTCTCTTCAGCTTACAAAGCGTGCCGTCTTATTCTCCTATATGTTCGTATAGCCCCTTGAACACACACATGTTTTTATGCATGTATGTAAACATTGTTTATCTGTTTATCCGACTAAGAGCACTGTTAAATAATCCGCCTACCTTGCTCACAACCGCTCTCCCATCAACTCCACTCCCCCCCCCCTCTAAAACAATCTTTATTACAACGGTTTATGATTATAAATCAATATTTCGTGTCGTATCCTGAGGTTGATTGTTTAGAAAAAAACAAAAAACCATTTGTATTCTCGTCGCTGCCAGAGTAATCTTCCCTTGTTTAAAAAATAAATAAATAAATAAACCGAGTTAGCTCCCCTTACATGACGGAAGAAGAAGAAGAACAACAAAAACCAACAGTGGGTGTTTTCTGTATTTACACATTTTCAAGGGTCGGGGAATTCCTTCACTCACCGGAAATACGTCACCTAGGAAATAAGACAATGCCAAAGCAGTGTTCAAATTAACGCCAATTTCACTGAGGATTTGTTACCATGGAAACGACCAAATTTGGTTATGATAAGGAATACGAACATGGAGCTCAGTTAAACGAAACAAAACAAAGAAGTTTTTAAACAAGGGGGCGAGCCAGCGGTGTAGAACGGACATTTAGTTGATTCCAAGGCGCCCCGGGCGGAAACACGGAGGGCTCAAGGACACGCCGTTGACACGGCAAGGTCGTCTGGGAGTGGGAGAACATAATGTGGTCGTCCCATTTGTGGTGGTGAGTACTGACCAGTGTGTCTGTCTGTGCGTGCTGACCACCGTGTGCATGTTTTTGTGCGTATATGTTGTTCGCTGTTGACCAGTGCGTTCATGTGCCTCTCTTTCATTGCTGACCAATGTTGCCAAACATTAACCCTTGTTAGTCTTTTAACCCTTTGGCGCGTAACCAATGGCTCTGTACGTTTTTCCTATTTAAGAGAAAGAAGGGGGGGGGGGGAAGCCATACACTCTATTTATATTTAAATTTGCTCTATGAAATGTTGTTCGCTGTTGACCAGTGCGTTCATGTGCCTCTCTTTCTTTGCTGACCAATGTTGCCAAACATTAACCCTTGTTAGTCTTTTAACCCTTTGGCGCGTAACCAATGGCTCTGTACGTTTTTCCTATTTAAGAGAAAGAAGGGGGGGGGGGAAGCCATACACTCTATGTATATGTAAATTTGCTCTATGAACACAGATTGCAAAACCTGTCCACGTGTCCAGAACAAATGAATGGACGTCCTACTAAGCTGACCACTGAATAATCTATGGACTTATGAATTACCACTCACCACTCATTTTGACGTACAAAACATATAACAAATTATGTAGCAAAATACTACCTCATTCAACAAAAAAAACATATTCGCCTCGTCTAAATAATAAAACAAAACTACTCCCCCCGCCCCCCACACAAAACTACCCTACAATACCTCCCCACACACAAAACTGACCAACAATACTCCCCACACACACACACACAATTGCCCTGGAATAACCAAGTCCGTATTTTCCCCCATTCCTCTTCATTTCCACAATTGTAAATTATACAAACAATTCAATAACAATGACATACTCTCTAACGAGAGGTGACAGTTGTAATGACGCCCTGTTTGCAGAGATCAGTGGATCTCAAACTGTGTGTCAACTTAAGATCTCTGCGATAAAACATATCGGGTCCTCCAAAGAAACATGGGTAAACTTCAAGTTGGCAAAGGGGTAAGTGGTTAAAATCATGTTAACAATAATATGTCATAGTTTTGATGTAGGGGTTCCCAAAGAGTTTTATCAAGGGGGTTCCTCGAGGGCTCAAGATTTGAGAAACGTTGGATCATTTATATGAACTCTTGATGCTCCAAGTTATCTACATGTGCGCCGGGGTTGCTCTCCATTTGCTCCCATTAGCAACAGATTCCCAAGGATGTCCCTTCCTTTTTGCCTCGATCGATAGCATGCTAAAATGATTGAATAGAATATGAGAGAATTAGCCCTCCCAAAAAATCGGAAAATCCCGCAATAAATTCAACCGTTCGAGACGAGGTCTTTGAGCTGAGCTGAAGCAGACGTACGGAATATTATTTGATTATTTCAAGAGCTTGGATAAATGTGTACGCCATTATAGATATGACATCGGTACAATCCCCAGGGCTAATGGGCAGTGGTCAGTACATTTCTAGTGGTCACAATTGTTGTCGTCATGGAACGGGGCTAATGGGCAGTGGTCAGTACATTTCTAGTGGTCACAATTGTTGTCATGGAGCAGAGCTATTGAGCCGTGGTCAGTACGTTTCAAGTGGTCAAGATTGTTGTTGTCATGGGGCAGGGCTACAGGGAAGTTGTCAGTACATTTCAAGTGGTCAAGATTGTGGTAATGTAGCAGGACTAATGGGTCGTGGTCAGTATATTTCTAGTGGTCAAGATTGTTGTTGCCATGAAGCAACTGGTCCTCTCTGTAATCTTTAATAATCATAACTATACCCATGTTAACGTTTGATAATCATTGTCATTGCCACTCTAATCTTTAATAAACATTACTATACCCATGTTAACGTTTGATAATCATTGTCATTGCCACTCTAATCTTTAATAAACATTACTATACCCATGTTAACGTTTGATAATCATTGTCATTGCCACTCTAATCTTTAATAAACATTACTATACCCATGTTAACGTTTGATAATCATTGTCATTGCCACTCTAATCTTTAATAAACATTACTATACCCATGTTAACGTTTGATAATTACACACAATTAAAAATCAAATGGTTACCATAATCACTGTAGTATTTGATAATCATTGTCAGTGTCATCTTAAACTAAGATAATCATTGGCATACTCTGTGCACTTTAAGTATCGTGACCCTGCTGGTTATATCTTTTTGTTAGCCATAATCTCATACCTGTGTGAAAAACTAAGCCATGTTAGCTCTCATCTTGGCCTAAGCCATGCTAGCTGTCATCATTGACTAAGCCCTGTTAGCTGTCATCTTTGACTAAGCCATGTTAGCTGTCACCTTGGACTAAGCCATGCTAGCTGTCATCTTGGACTAAGCCATGTTAGCTGTCATCTTTGACTAAGCCGTGTTAACTGTCATCTTTGACTAAGCCATGCTATCTGTCATCTTTGACTAAGCCATGATATCTGTCATCTTGGACTAAGCCATGCTAGCTGTCATCTTGGACTAAGCCATGCTATCTGTCATCTTTGACGAAGCCATGCTAGCTGCCATCTTTGACGAAGCCATTTACTGTTCACACCTTGCTTTGTTTAAACTGCACACCACCAACAACATGTCAGGTTTTCATACTGTACATTGGTATCCTAACTTTGCCTAGTGTATGGGAGTTGTATCAATGGCAGGGAACACACTTTGAGAAACCGATGGACGTTCAAACTGCCCAATATCTTTTTAACATAAATGTAGCTTTTTTCGAATTTAAGATAAAGAGCGATCCATATGTCGGTTGACTTAACAAGTAGCATATCGTCATCGCATACAGTTGAACATTATGTGAAAAGGGAAGATTTCGGTTGACTTAACAAGTAGCATATCGTCATGACATACAGTTGAACATTATGTGAAAGGGGAAGATTTCGGTTGACTTAACAAGTAGCATATCGTCATGACATACAGTTGAACATTATGTGAGAGGGAAAGATTTCGGTTGACTTAACAAGTAGCATATCTTCATGACATACAGTTGAACATTATGTGAAAGGGGAAGATTTCGGTTGACTTAACAAGTAGCATATCTTCATGACATACAGTTGAACATTATGTGAAAAGGGAAGAATTCGGTTGACTTAACAAGTAGCATATCTTCATGACATACAGTTGAACATTATGTGAAAAGGGAAGATTTCGGTTGACTTAACAAGTAGCATATCGTCATGACATACAGTTGAACATTATGTGAAAAGGGAAGATTTCGGTTGACTTAACAAGTAGCATATCGTCATGGCATACAGTTGAACATTATGTGAAAGGGGAAGATTTCGGTTGACTTAACAAGTAGCATATCTTCATGACATACAGTTGAACATTATGTGAAAAGGGAAGATTTCGGTTGACTTAACAAGTAGCATATCGTCATGACATACAGTTGAACATTATGTGAAAAGGGAAGTCATCCAAGAAATTCATGAACATTTTTAAAATTATATTTATTGTTTTTGTTGGAAAATGTTTCTTTCTCCCAAAGAGAACACAGAGACAAACATTTCTTACTCTCAGAGAGAACAAAGAGAAAATGTTTTATTACTCTCAGAGAGAACAAAGAGAACATGTTTTCTTACTCTCAGAACAAAGAGAAAATGTTGTTGTTTTTTCCTGGCAAAGAGAATTGATAAAAAAATTCATTCTCCGACGGAGAACAAAGAGAAATTGTTCTTTCTCTCAGAGAGAACAAAGAGAAAGTGTGTTCCTTTTCTCCGAGAGAACAAAGTTTCGTCTTAAAGTAATTCACGTCTAATCAAGTGTCACATGGAGGAGACGGCAAATGAATGGACGTCTCTGTCACGTGACCAAAATGACCAATCAGAGTGGCTCAAGTGCACTTTATGGGTGGGTGGGGGGAGGAAAGCATGGGGAGGGAAAGATTGAAAGAAAGATAGGGAAAAAGATAGAGACGGACAGAAAAGGGATTTGAAAGAAAGAGAAGACAGATTGTGTAGTGGGGGGGGGGGGACACTGAGCGTGAGTAATTTGACACAGTGAGTGTGAGTGATTTGAGACACTGAGTGTGATTAATTTGAGACACTGAGTGTGAGTGATTTGAGACACTGAGTGTGAGTGATTGGAGACACTGAGTGTGAGTAATTTGAGACACTTAGTGTGAGTAATTTGAGACCCTGAGCGTGAGTGATTTGAGACAGTGAGTGTGATTGATTTGAGACACTGAGTGTGATTGATTTGAGACAGTGAGTGTGATTGATTGGAGACACTGAGTGTGAGTAATTTGACACAGTGAATGGGACTGATTTGAGACAGTGAGTGTGAGTGATTTGAGACAGTGAGTGTGAGTAATTTGAGACCCTGAGTGTGAGTGATTTGAGACACTGAGTGTGAGTGATTGGAGACACTGAGTGTGAGTAATTTGAGACACTGAGTGTGAGTAATTTGAGACCCTGAGCGTGAGTGATTTGAGACAGTGAGTGTGAGTGATTGGAGACACTGAGTGTGAGTGATTTGAGACACTGAGTGTGAGTGATTTGAGACACTGAGTGTGAGTGATTGGAGACACCCAGTGTGATTGATTGGAGACACAGATGAGAGAGAGAGAGTTGGAGAGACAGAAATTAAAAGAAAGACAGAGTGGTCAAAAAGCTTGGAATATAGGTATAAATGGGGAGTGGGTAAATTGGAGGGAAAATGAGATATATGGAGGAAGAGAGGGAAAGATAATCAGACGGGAATAAATAGGAAGAGTGTGAGAGGTTAAGGGATATATCGGCTAGGAAGAAATAGGAAGAGTGTGAGAGGTTAAGGGATATATCGGCTAGGAAGAAATAGGAAGAGTGTGAGAGGTTAAGGGATATATCGGCTAGGAAGAAATAGGAAGAGTGTGAGAGGTTAAGGGATATATCGGCTAGGAAGAAATAGGAAGAGTGTGAGAGGTTAAGGGATATATCGGCTAGGAAGAAATAGGAAGAGTGTGAGAGGTTAAGGGATATATCGGCTAGGAAGAAATAGGAAGAGTGTGAGAGGTTAAGGGATATATCGGCTAGGAAGAAAGGAGAGAGATAAGGTGGTGCAACTGAGATGGGAGAGAAATGTAGATGATGAAGAGAGAAATAGTTAGAATATGAAGAGAGAAATGAAGATGATGAAGAGAGAAATAGGTAAAAGTTGAAGAGAGAGGAAAAAAAGAATGATAGAAATAGAATCTTACTATAACATAAGGAGGGTAAAACAAATTTAAATGGAAAGTTTTTGAGAAAGATGAAACCAATAGAGAATCAGACATCAGTGCAGATCTGATCTCCTGCACACCTTCCTTCCTCCCCTCCCACACCAGCCACCCCTACCAGCCTCCCCTACCACCCTCCACCTACCCCTAGCCACTACGACTGCAAACCTTTAGCACCTGGCGTAGTTTGTTTGTACCTGGAGCCTGTTGCTTAATTGAATCTGAACGCGATGCCCGACCACACTGTTTAACCATTCGATACCCGACCACACTGTTTAACCATTCGATACCCGACCACACTGTTTAACCATTCGATACCCGACCACACTGTTTAACCATTCGATACCCGACCACACTGTATAACCATTCGATACCCGACCACACTATTCAACCATTCGATACCCGGCAACACTGTTTAACCATTCGATACCCCGACCACACTATTCAAACATTCGATACCCGACCACACTTCTCAACCATTCGATACCCGACCACACTGTTTAACCATGCGATACCCGACCACACTATTCAACCCTTCGATACCCGACCACACTGTTTAACCATTCGATACCCGACCACAATATTCAAACATTCGATACCCGACCATACTGTTTAACCTTTCGATACCCGACCATACTGTTCAACCCTTCGATACCCGACCATACTGTTCAACTATCCGATATTCAACCACATGTGTCTTCTCTGGGGCACGAGACGAGGATATCCGAGTATAACATTTATATACGTATTGTAGTACCGATAAGGACCGATACCGTGGAGCGACTACGCCAAAGTCTCAAATTGAGGCGATTACGCAACAATTAAATCGTCTGGTCCCAACCATGATATGACGAGTCGACCAAAATGTGGGAGACAGATTCCAAAGAGAAATAAACTTGGCCGAATGTGATCATCTACCGGTGCTGCGTCACAAGACTATGCAAGGTTGGGGGGGGGGGAGGGGGGGCTGGCGGCGAATGTAATTTACCGTTTCTGCGTCATGGGGGGGGATGGAAAAGATCCCAGCTTCTAAAGCCCCCCCTCCCCCCCCCCCCTCCACGTGCTGGCTATTGAATTATAAATAGAACAAAGATGCAGACAGACACAGGTAACTCTGCTGCGCCCCTTCCCCCCACCCCCCAATACCTCTAACAAAAAGTCTAGAGCAGCAGAGAATTGTGTAATGTAGACTTGAAGGTAAACGGGGGGTGTGAATGTGTCATAGAATTATGGAAATCACAGTTTGTACAAACCAGAGAAAATGGTTAGAAAGAGAGAGATAGACATGAAGGTAGAGAGAGAGTGAGATATGAAGAGTGAAAGAGAGAGGAAGAGAGGGGAAGAGGCGGAGATAGAGAGGAAGAGAGAGAGACAGATAGAGAAAAGGAGATAGACTGGGTAAGAGAGGAGATAGTGAGAGATGGGGAGATGGGAAGATAGGGGGAGAAGAAATAATCGAAAAAGGAAAGAAAGAGGGGGAGGGCAGGGATAGAGAGAGGGAGAGAGAAATTTTAAGGAAGAGGAAGGGAGATAGAGAGGGAGAGACAGGAAGAGAGGGTGAGAGAAATCGTTGGATCTTGGAATAGTGGGGGAAAAGTAATTCGAGAAAACTTGGGACAGAAAGACAGAGTGAAACAAGGGCTGAGAACACGAACTAGAAATTGAGATGCAGACTTGCAGAAAGAGAGTTAAAGCTCAAGGGACGGATACCGAAAGATAGAAATTGAGATGCAGACTTGCAGAAAGAGAGTTAAAGCTTAAGGGACGGATACCGAAAGATAGAAATTGAGATGCAGACTTGCAGAAAGAGAGTTAAAGCTTAAGGGACGGATACCGAAAGATAGAAATTGAGAGAGACGAATAGAGAGATTACGAGAGAAAAACTGATAGAACGATAGCCAGAGTAACAGAGGGAGGGACTCAGAGAGTGAGAGAGAGACATTGAGAGGGAGAGAGGGAGAGAATAAGTGAGAGGACGATCACATTTCAGATCTCGATACTTATCCACATTCGTCAATCTGAGGTCAGCAGAGTTCCTCTCATGACCTGACGAGGTTGCCCCCCTTTCTCTGGGATTGCTTCCCTCCCCCTAATTGCTTTATCTCCCTCTAATTGGTTTAGAGCGTCCCCCGACACACCCGCTAGATTGGCCTCAGTGGACAGGATTTAGGGTCAATTTAACTGTCTCAAACCTTCTCTCCCACCGTCTGTCTCTCTCAAACCTTCTCTCCCACCGCCTGTCTCTTTCAAACCTTCTCTCCCACCGTCTGTCTCTCACAAACCTACTCTCCCTTCGCCTGTCTCTCTCAAACCTTCTCTCCCACCGTCTGGCTCTCTCAAACCCTCTCTCCAACCGTCGGTCTCTCTCAAACCTTCTCTCCCACCGTCTGTCTCTCTCAAACCCTCTCTACCACCGTCTGTCTCTCTCAAACTTATGCCTCAAACCTGTCCTACCCCCTGTCTGCATCGAACCTTCTCTCATTCTATCTTAAACCTTCTTTCCGACCGTCTGTCTATATCAAACCTTCTATTCTTGTCTTCTGAACCTTCTCTCAAACCTTTTCTACATCCGTAATGAATCTTCTTCCTGCCCCTCTATCTCTCTATTTCATATCTCTCTCTGGCCATCTGTATTTTCATATTTTTTCTTTACTACCATCTTACTATCATTTTAATGTATTTCTCTCTCACATGCTGTTTCTGTATTTCATTTCTCTCATTCTCTTATTCATTCTACGTTTAGACTTCTACAACATCATGAAACTCTAACTCTATCTTCCATTAATCTCACCATCTCTCTCTCTTTTCTTCGATCACTTTCCTGATGCATTATATTATTAACTGGCTAATAATCTCTCGTCTATCTATTTTGTCTCTATATCTCTTTCTCTCAACATTCACCTTTCATTTTCTCTCGGTCCCTCCCTCTCTCCATCCCTCTCTCACTCTCTTCATTCTCCGTGCCTTGCACCCCACTAAATTGTTCTCTCCTTCCCCTCTGTCACTCCACTCTCCCTCCTGTTCTTCCCCTCTCTCTTTTGCTCCCTCCATCCCTCCATCTATCCCTCCCGAAGCTGTCATTCTCTCTATCTCTGTTTTATTTCATTAACACTTCCATGTTTACCAAACATCGACACAACCTAAATGGTAAATGGTTTAAATGCATCTCTTAATGAATCAATGCCATAAACACGCCTGGATGTCAGTTCATTGACAGAAATGTTAACACGACAGATATATTGACATATACATTGACAGATATAATTGACATATATATTGACAGATATATTGACATATATATTGACATATATAATTGACATATATATTGACATATACATTGACATATATAATTGACATATATATTGACAGATATATTGACATATATATTGACATATATATTGACAGATATATTGACAGATTTATTGACAGATTTATTGACATATTTATACGTTTTGTTGGTGTTTTAATTTAAATAGAAAACAAAATTCAAGGTACATAATTTAAGTGGTTTGAAGCGCTTAAAGAATTCAATTGATTACTTCCCTTGACCCAAGTTTATGAATCCTACTTTTTTTTTTTTTTTAATAACCCTAACCAGTCTGCGTTAAATCCACTCCTCATCACAATGCATCAAATTAAACTATGGAGACAACTATTTGACAATTTCAAGAATCAAATTCTTTGTTGACAGTTAGGTCAAATATAAAACATTAAACCTGTAATGTGGGGTTCCTTGACGTCTGCTGACTCGTGCGTCGCGTCCAACCAAATACACTGTATACCGCAGACGTGAGAAACACTATAGATTTTCATTATATTTATTTAGACAGGGGCGAAGCAGGGTAACGGTGGGGCTGGAGCAGCAACGGGCGTCTCAATATAAAACTGTTAATTTTTTTTTTAATGACCTAGGTCAATTTCCGAAAGTGAAATTTGTGTTTAGACATTCCGTAGTCAATCAACGTTATTGATGACCTGTGGTGTGTTTAGTCATTCCGTAGTCAATCAACGTTATTGGTGACCTGTGGTGTGTTTAGTTATTCCGTAGTCAATCAACGTTATTGGTGACCTGTGGTGTGTTTAGTCAATCCGTAGTCAATCAACGTTATTGGTGACCTGTGGTGTGTTTAGTCATTCCGTAGTCAATCAACGTTATTGGTGACCTGTGGTGTGTTTAGTCAATCCGTAGTCAATCAACGTTATTGGTGACCTGTGGTGTGTTTAGTCAATCCGTAGTCAATCAACGTTATTGGTGACCTGTGGTGTGTTTAGTCATTCCGTAGTCAATCGACGTTATTGGTGACCTGTGGTGTGTTTAGTCATTCCGTAGTCAATCGACGTTATTGGTGTGAATGTGACACTTTGTATGTTTGTCTTTCGGCGTATGTTTCTTTGTGTCTTGGTCGATTGGTGTGTGTGTGTGTGTGTGTGTGTTAACTGATAGACACAAATGTGTCAGGAGCGAGGGCGTGTTCCACCTGTGCTGGGTGGAGATTTGTTGCCGCCCCTCTTCCCCAGAAAAAAAGCACTGCTTTGGCTGAATAGGCCGCCCCTGCATATAAAGGAAAGAAGTGCTGCCCCCTTCCTATGCCCCTGGGCCATTCATAAGCAGCGGGTATTTCCCTACAAAGTTCCACTACAGTTCCACCACATTTCAACTACAGTTCCACTACAGTTCCACCACAGTTCAACTACAGTTCCACCACAGTTCCACTACAGTTCCACCACAGTTCCACTACAGTTCCACTACAGTTCCACTTCGGTTCAACTACAGTTCCACTACAGTTCCACTACAGTTCCACCACAGTTCAACTACAGTTCCACCAGTTCCACTACAGTTCCACTACAGTTCCACCACAATTCAACTACAGTTCCACTACAGCTCCACTACAGTTCCACTACAGTTCCACTACAGTTCCACTACAGCTCCACTACAGTACCACTACAGTTCCACTACAGTTCCACTACAGCTCCACTACAGTTCCACTACAGTTCCACTACAGCTCCACTACAGCTCCACTACAGTTCCACTACAGTTCCACTATAGTTCCACTACAGTTCCACCACAGTTCCACCACAGTTCCACTACAGTTCCACTACAGTTCAACTACAGTTCCACTACAGTTCCACTACAGTTCCACTTCGGTTCAACTACAGTTCCACTACAGTTCCACTACATTTCAACTACAGTTCAACTACAGTTCTACAGTTCCACTACAGTTCCACTACAGTTCCACTACAGTTCCACTACAGTTCTAATATAGTCTATACAGTTGCAATACAGTTCCAACGCTAGATTTCTTTTGTCGTTTTAACTGTGTATATTAGTTTAGGTTATTTTCTCCTTTTAAGGCCCGGTTCACACGATCAAACGAAGCAACAGCGCACAAAATAGTTCATAACCCCATCGTGTCGGCGCGCAGAGATAATATATTCAGTAGCGATAACTGCGTCATCTCAAGGACATAGTATAGAAGTTGCTATGGTAACGGTTATACTCTACACCCAGATACGTTTCAGCATAAGGCTGACCGTTGGCGGATATCTTGTACTTGAGTTAATGCCCCGCTGAACAGCGGTCACTTCATCTGATCTTCACGTTGTACACGGGATCAACACAGTTCACGACCAATTAGACCGCAGATTTTCAGGTGGCCCAAAAAGGGATACTAAATGATAAATAGAGATACATTTTACATATAGAGTGGCCAAAGTATCTGTTGATAAGGACGTTAACTGACGCGATGGGACCTGGACAATAGTAAGGCTTGGAAGTTGGAGCACATCTTTGCGAATGTAATGATCTAAGAAAGTAGGACATAGTTATTTTTTCTACATATAAAATACGGAGAATCATTAACATTTATCATTTAGTTTTACATAAATGCTATTTATAGAATACCTTTCCGGGCAAATTCACAAATCGCAAGTAAAAAATGACATTTGGTGTGTGTGTCTGTGTGTGTGTATGTGAGTGTGTGTGTCTGTATGTGCGTGTTTCTGTGTATGTGTCTGTGTGCGTCTGTGTGTGTCCATATGTGTGTTTGTGTGTCTATGGGTGTGTGTCTGTGTGTCTGTCTGTGTGTTTGTGTCTGTGTCTCTCTGTGTGTGTCTGTGTATGTGTGTCTCTGTGTGTGAGTGTGTGTGTGTGTCTATGTGTATGTCTGTGTGTATGTCTCTGTGTGTGTATGTGTGTCTGTGTGTGCGTGCGTGCGTCCGTCTGTCTCTGTATCTCTGTGTCTGTGTTTTTGTCTGTGTGTCTGTATGTGTGTCTATGTGTGGGTGTCTCTGTGTGTGTCTCTGTGTGTGGGTGTGTCTATATGTGTCTCAGTGTGTAGGTGTCTGAGTGTGTCTCTGTGAGTGTGTCTCTGTGTGTGTGTGTCTATGTGTGTGTGTCTGTCTAATGCCACCCGGGACAGCCCCCTTCATGTAAAGAAAAAAGGGCCGACGACGCCCCCAGCGCACCCCTTCCTACACCACTGGTTGTTTCCCTTACCATGTAAATAAATAACTTGCCTCTAATTCTGTATACCTTAAATATGTATGCTCTTTATCATCCGATGTCTTACAATATTTATTGCCCAAATGTATAAATCTTTTGTCAGAAAGAATGGATATATTGCAAGAACCTATGCATCTATTGCCAGAACACCCGAATCTATTGCCAGAACGTGTGAATCTATTGCATGAACGTACGAATCTATTGCCTGCACATGTGAATCTATTGCCTGAACGTATAAATGCTCATGTCCAGGACTGACCGTGTCGCATTGGTTTCCTTTAGCGCCATGCTTTGACAACGGCCTTATGTGACGTCACTTTTTCCTACGGATGCTTTAAGGCACGGCTGATAAATCTTTTAAGGAGGCGGGCCAACGTTCAGAAATAATATTTTCGGCCGGGCCAGGCAACTAAGAAATAGGTATATATATTTTTTTGAACATTTTTTTTTAAAGAAATAAAACATAACTGAGAATGAATCATATTCTGCAGTTTCGATAAAAGAACGAAACTCAAGGATAGCACGGACATCGGTCAAGCTGGACTGAAAGTAGTTATGAGTGTGAGCCCAATAGCGCTCCCAAGACCACATAACATATTTATCTGAAGCTGAAGTTTCATATTAAACTTTATCACCACCCAGCGTCCGAAAAAAACTCGTTAACATTGAGCATCAAATCGCGGGAAATTTAAGATAGCTCAGAACCAATGAATTTTTCAAACGATGCGAGATATTACAAATATCTCTTAGCTATGATTTAAGAATATATGATACCAACGACTCGTGATAAAATGGTCTTTCGATGATATGCTCCATAAAGTTAAAATTTATGCTCATTTGACCTAGTTCTGCTTGTCACAACATGACTTCCGGCGGACCACATGCGGCCCGCGGGCCTAATGTTCAATGTTTACATAATTCATTAATTCATTTATAACGTTCACTATAACCCCCTACCACCCAATGCCACCCCTACCACCCAATGCCACCCCTACCACCCAATGTCACCCCTACCACCCTTACCACCCATAACATCCCCTACCACCCTTACCACCCATAACATCCCCTACCACCCTTACCATCTATAACATCCCCGCCACCCAATGCCACCCCTACCACCCTTACCACCCATAACATCCCC
>CAXITT010000007.1:1023410-1042189 GCA_964033795.1 Lymnaea stagnalis
TCTGACCACCTCTATATCTGACCACCTCTATATCTGACCACCTCTATATCTGACCACCTCTATATCTGACCACCTCTATATCTGACCACCTCTATATCTGACCACCTCTATATCTGACCACCTCTATATCTGACCACCTCTATTGCAATCTCTATCTCTTGCAATCTCGCGTTCACCTTCTCTCTTTATGTTCCTCTTTCTTTGCATGTTTGTCTCTCCTTCCTTATATTTTTTTCTCTCTCTATCCTCTCTATCTCTATTTCTATCTCATTCACTAACTATGTGCCTACATCTCTCAATATCTTATTTTTTCCACCGTTCCTCGCCCTATCTTGCCCCATCTTTTCCCATCTTTCCCATATTTTGTATCTTGACCCATCTTTTCTCATCTTGCCCCATATTTTCTCATCTTGCCCCATCTTTTCCCATCTTTTCCCATCATTTCCCATCTTGCCCATCTTTTTCCCACGCCCCATCTTTTCCCCTCTTGCCCATCTTTTTCCCATCTTGCCCATCTTTTTCCCATCTTGCCCCATCTTTTCCCATCTTATCCCATCCTGCGTCATCTTATCCCATCTCATCTCATCTCGCCCATCTCGCTTCCTCTATACACTGACATTGAATTAGACCCTGCAAACAAAATCCCCAAAATTAACTTCAGTTCTTATTTGCGTCTGTCTCTGTCTCTCTCTCCCTCCCTCCCTCTCTCTCTCCCTCTCTCTCTCCCCTCTCTCTCCCCCTCTCTCCATCTCTCTCCCTCTCTCTTCCTCTCTCTCTCTACCTCTCTCTCGCTCTCTCTCCCCCCTCTACTCTCTCTCTCTCTCCCTCCCCCCCCCTCTCTCTCCCTCTCTCTCTCCCCTCTCTCTCCCCCTCTCTCCCTCTCTCTCCCTCTCTCTTCCTCTCTCTCTCTCCCTCTCTCTCGCTCTCTCTCCCCCCTCTCTCTCCCCCCCTCTCTCCCTCTCTCTCTCTCTCTCTCTCTCTCTCTATCGTTGGTAGATTCCTACAGTTATTTGCCCAAACAGAATCTTTGAATATTAATTAGATTTGACCCTCACGAAATCCTCGCGCCTTGAATCGCGTGCAAACAAACTCGTGAGAAGATCTGAATGGCGGTCTTTTGAGAGCGCCCCGTTTGAAGCACGCGCAAACATGTTGGCTCCAGAAAAGCTGTTTGTTGAGTCTTGAAGCTTTCCCGAACCGGAACGATGCCATCTGGTCAATACTATTTTAGTCCATTTTTCGTTGACAGAAAAATCCCAACAATGGACCAGGCATCATTGTGGTCCACCTTAATCCGCTGTCGTCTGCTGTTATGCTTGTGGACTGTAAGCTGCGCCATTAGCCCTTGTTTATGTTATTTCTTCTTCCTTCCTTTTGTCAAATAAAACTAACATTCAATAATACAACGGGAAAACTTTAAAAAGATTACTGGATTTGAATTATTACTTCCTCTTTAAATAACATAATTGGTCAATCTGGTTTTCTCTCAGAAATTGTAATTTTTACCCACACAAGCCCCTCCCATTTCGGTACCCCATCCTTCTCCAAATCGCCCCCACCCCCCAATCGTCAGCTTATGTTTAGAGTATGGCCCCCAAGAAATTTTAAATACAATGTTTTGTTGACTGTAAAACTATGTTTACCCTTTGGCATTTGCTTCCACTGACTCTACGCTAGTTAGTCTTAGTCCATTGGCTCTACGCTAGTTAATCTCAGTCCATTGGCTCTACGCTAGTTAGTCTCAGTCCATTGGCTCTACGCTAGTTAGTCTCAGTCCATTGCTCTTCGCTAGTTAGTCACAGTCCATTGATGACTCTACGCTAGTTAGTCTCAGTCCATTGATGACTCTACGCTAGTTTGTCACAGTCCATTGATGACTCTACGCTAGTTAGTCACAGTCCATTGATGACTCTACGCTAGTTTGTCACAGTCCATTGATGACTCTACGCTAGTTAGTCACAGTCCATTGATGACTCTACGCTAGTTAGTCTCAGTCCATTGGCTCTACGCTAGTTAGTCACAGTCCATTGATGACTCTACGCTAATTAGTCCCAGTCCATTGACTCTACGCTAGAAAGTCTCCGTCCATTGACTCTGCGCTAATAAGTCACAGTCCATTGACTCTACGCTAGTCTCAGTCCATTGACTCTACACTCGTTAGTCGCAGTCCATTGACTCTACGCTAGTTAGTCTCAGTCCCTTGACTCTACGCTAATTAGTCCCACTCCATTGTTTCTACTCTAGATAATCTCAGTCCATTGACTCTACGCTAGTTAGTCTCAGTCCATTGACTCTAAGCTAGTTAGTCCCAGTTAATTGACTCTACGCTAGATAGTCTCAGTCCATTGACTCTACGCTAGATAATCTCAGCCCATTGACTCTACGCAAGTCTCAGTCCAATGACTCTACGCTGACTAGTCTCAGTCCATTGATTCAAAGCTTCTCTCGGACCATTGACTCACGCTAGATAGTCTAAGTCCATTGACTCTACGCTTGATAGTATGAGTGAGTTGCTATGGTTCCTGAAGAAGCAATGCAAGGGTTCCTATGAAAGAGCTGCGCTCGTTGGTAATCGTGCCTATTGGGTACCCCAGTGGGACAGACGTTGGTAATCGTGCCTATTGGGTACCCCAGTGGGACAGACGTTGGTAATCGTGCCTATTGGGTACCCCAGTGGGACAGACGTTGGTAATCGTGCCTATTGGGTACCCCAGTGGGGCAGACGTTGGTAATCGTGCCTATTGGGTACCCCAGTGGGGCAGACGTTGGTAATCGTGCCTATTGGGTACCCCAGTGGGGCAGACGTTGGTAATCGTGCCTATTGGGTACCCCAGTGGGGCAGACGTTGGTAATCGTGCCTATTGGGTACCCCAGTGGGGCAGACGTTGGTAATCGTGCCTATTGGGTACCCCAGTGGGGCAGACGTTGGTAATCGTGCCTATTGGGTACCCCAGTGGGACCGACGTTGGTAATCGTGCCTATTGGGTACCCCAGTGGGGCAGACGTTGGTAATCGTGCCTATTGGGTACCCCAGTGGGACAGACGTTGGTAATCGTGTCTATTGGGTACCCCAGTGGGGCGGACGTTGGTAATCGTGCCTATTGGGTACCCCAGTGGGACAGACGTTGGTAATCGTGCCTATTGGGTAGCTCAGTGGGGCAGCTGTTGGTAATCGTGCCTATTGGGTAGCCCAGTGGGGCAGACGCTGGTAATCGTGCCTATTGGGTAGCCCATTGGGGCAGATGTTGGTAATCGTGCCTATTGGGTAGCCCATTGGAGCAGACGTTGGTAATCGTGCCTATAGGGTAGCCCAGTGGGGCAGACGTTGGTAATCGTGCCTATTGGGTACCCCAGTGGGGCAGACGTTGGTAATCGTGCCTATTGGGTAGCCCAGTGGGGCAGACGTTGGTAATCGTGCCTATTGGGTAGCCCAGTGGGGCAGCCGTTGGTAATCGTGCCTATTGGGTAGCCCAGTGGGACAGACGTTGGTAATCGTGCCTGTTGGGTACCTCGGTGTGGCGGACGTTCAAGAACATGTTTCGTGTCACTATTTGATCAGAACATATTGACACACTCATTGCAACTGAGGGTCTGTGTTGTTGTTGTTGTTGTCCAGCTGTGCTCACTCTCCCTCAAAACATGTGACAGGCAATACATATGTCAACGACCTTTTTAGTTTCTGTATGTACTAAAATAAACATAGGGTAATACATGTCTTCCCACAGCTGCACTGTTCTTAACAGCCATATGTTTAAAAGGAGACGTTCCGACATTATATTTAAGTTTATGTTTTTTTTTTCTGACAAAGGGGCCAATCGATTGAATGGCGATAGTCTACATAGATTGTGTTGTGATTGTAATGATGGCAATAGATTGAATGGCCGATAGTCTACATAGATTGTGTTGTGATTGTAATGATGGCAATAGATTGAATGGGCGATAGTCTACATAGATTGTGTTGTGATTGTAATGATGACAATAGATTGAATGGCCGATAGTCTACATAGATTGTGTTGTGATTGTAATGATGGCAATAGATTGAATGGCCGATAGTCTACATAGATTGTGTTGTGATTGTAATGATGGCAATAGATTGAATGGCCGATAGTCTACATAGATTGTGTTGTGATTGTAATGATGGCAATAGATTGAATGGCCATAAGTGATGTCACAATCTTCCTTTTTTGTAAGGAAAGTGAGGTGGAAAAGTAGGCTGAAAAGTGGGAGAAAAAGTGGGGGGGGGGAGTGGGGGGGAAACATGGGGGGGGGGTAGTAGATGGGGAAATCTGTCGAGTCAGCGAGAAGAGAAAGGGAGAAGAGAACGGGAGAAGAGAAATGGAGAAGAGAAAGGAAACGAGATAAGAGAAGACGAGTGTTTGAGAGAAAGCAAAGTGAGATGCCCATTGGGCACGTGTGAAAGATGGCATCAGAAGGAGGAACATTAGTGGGAGAAACAACAGTGGGAGGAACATTAGTTGGAGGAACATTAGTTGGAGGAACATTAGTGGGAAAAACATTAGTGGGAGGAACATTAGTTGGAGGAACATTATTAGGAGGAACATTAGTGGGACAAACATTAGAGAGAGAAAAGTGAAAATAAGTTAGTAAGACCATAGAGTTATGAAGAGTTATGGAGAGAGATTGTGGGAGAAGGTGTTTGAACGAAATAGAGGGAGCGACTGAACCCGAATGAAAATCAGCGTTGGCACGTAGAGACAGTGGTGTAGCTAGGGTTAGTGACGTAGGTAGCCCGGGTAGGGCGAGGCTTTTTTGGCGCCCCTTTTAAGAAAAAAAACACTAAAGCAGTTGGCCGAAATAACAGCCCCTCATTCTACACAAGATAGTTCCTCCCCGGATGAATCGAACTCCCCTCCTACGCCACTGGCTAGAGAAGACAAAGTAAGAGTGACAATAAGAGAAAGGTCAGAATTAGTAAGACTCACGTAACTTTCTGAAAGAAAGACAAACAAATAGAATAATTACTTACTCAGTTACATGGACAGAGTTACTTGACCCCGAGTGTGCAACCACTGACCTCTGAGTACCCATTCATTGACAATTTGACCCCGAGTGTGCACCCACTGACCTCTGAGTACCCATTCATTGACAATTTGACCCCGAGTGTGCACCCGCTGACCTCTGAGTACCCATTCATTGACAATTTGACCCCGAGTGTGCACCCACTTACCTCTCAGTATCCATTCATTGACCACTTGACCCCGAGTGTGCATCCACTGACCACTGAGTATCCATTTATTGACCACTTGACCCCGAGTGTGCACCCACTGACCTCTGAGTATCCATTCATTGACCACTTGACCCCGAGTGTGCACCCACTGACCTCTCATCGTGGGTGGTCAACCGGTCACCGGAGTTCAACGATATTGTTGATTTGTCTTTCTACGATGCATGCAACAGGGACGATTAGTTGGGGCAAGCAAAGACTCCCTCCTCTGACGACTCCGGGGGACCAACGACCCACCCCAGCTGAAGGTGCTCCCTCCTGCATACTCTGGAGGAGCACCGACCCACCCCTGCTAAAGGTGCTCCCTCCTGCATACTCTGGAGGAGCACCGACCCATCCCTGCTGAAGGTGCTCCCTCCTGCAGACTCTGGAGGAGCACCGACCCACCCCTGCTAAAGGTGCTCCCTCCTGACGACTCCGGGGGATTAACGACCCACCCCAGCTGAAGGTTCTCCCTCCTGCAGACTCTGGAGGAGCACCACCCCACCCCTTCTGAAAGTGCTTCCTCCTGCAGACTCCAAGGGAGCACCGACCCACTCCGGCTGAAGGTGCTCCCTCCTGCAGACTCCGGGGTAGCACCGAATCAACCCTGCTAAAACAACCAATCCACCCAGTGGGTGGTGAGCACACAGGAATGAATAGACTGAGACCATTCGCTTTAGCGTGACGTGTGGGTTCGGCTGCATAGCCGGCTAACTTTTGGTTATTGACAGGGTGTGAGATTGGGAGTTCAAGTTTAGTTTTGGAGTAGGGAATTCATTTGCGTTGGTGTAACAAGATGTGTGCTTGGTAGGGGATGATGAGGGGAGGGAGAGAGAGAGAGAGAGAGAGAGAGAGAGATAGATAGATAGAGAGAAATAGAGAGAGATAGAGAGATAGAGACCAGGGTGTTTTAAGTGAAGTGCTACATAAAGATAATAGACCAGGGTGTTACCTGGTGAAGTGCTACAGAAAGATAATAGACCAGGGTGTTTCCTGGTAAAGTGCTACATAAAGATAATAGACCAGGGTGTTTCCTGGTGAAGTGCTACATGATGGATGAGAATAGACAAGGGTGTTTCCTGGTGAAGTGCTACAGAAAGATAATAGACCAGGGTGTTTCCTGGTAAAGTGCTATATAAAGATAATAGACCAGGGTGTTTCCTGGTGAAGTGCTACATGATGGATGAGAATAGACAAGGGTGTTTCCTGGTGAAGTGCTACAGAAAGATAATAGACCAGGGTGTTTCCTGGTAAAGTGCAATATAAAGATAATAGACCAGGGTGTTTCCTGGTGAAGTGCTACATGATGGATGAGAATAGACAAGGGTGTTTCCTGGTGAAGTGCTACATAAAGATAATAGACCAGGGTGTTTCCTGGTGAAGTTCGGTGTATAGCTAGAGGACAGGGTGTTTTATTGGCGTGTTAGCCGTTTAAAAATGATCACCTTTAATCTGGTAAATAACAACTTGTACAGTTAGTTCTGGTGGATGATACTTATGATGTTACAATTGTTTTGTCGGTGGGGGGTGGGGGGGGGGAGCGCGCGGGTGTAGGCTTGAATTTTAATTTCACTCCTGATGTTAACACATCTCAACCAAATGACCAGTGCATTGGAACAAACAAAAAATTCAAGCTTTTATTTTTTCAAAACGCCCCCCCCCCCCTCTTTCTCCCTCCGTGTAGCTGACGCCTCGCGGCGGATGTATTTATTGAACCTGATGCTGGTGCGCATGACGGAGACAGTTTTATGACGGACTCGTGTCTTCAATGACATCCATCTCAACGCCGAGAAAGAGAGGGGGAGAGAGAGAGAGAGGGAGATATAGTGAGAGGGAGAGAGGAAGAGAGAGAGAGAGAGAGTTCGGGTGAGTGATGGGTGTCACGAAAAGATTTGGGGACAGAGAGGTGTGAGAGAGGGGAAAGAGATCGAGAAAGAGATTGAGAGAGCGGAAGAGAGAAAGAGAGGAGTAAGAAGGTCATAAACTGGGAGGGAGAGAGAGAACCAGCGAGATATAGAGTGTGTGTGTGTGAGAGTGATAAATAGAGACAGAGAGAGAGAGAGACAGAGAGGAGTGAGATGGCCAATAAACTGGGAGGGAGAGAAAGAGCGAGCGAGCAATAGGGTGTATGTGTGAGAGAGATAAATAGAGAGAGAGAGAGAGATAGAGAGCACCGTACGTATTGATTGTGGGATAAATTCATTGGACCAGTGGCCACGTGAAACCCCGGCTAAGAGCGAGAGAGCCTCGCCGAGAGAAAACTCGTCTTTTGAGTCGGAATATCGATAGGTCTTTTTTATTTTGATTTCATCCGCGTCATCTGGGACTGTTGTATTAGCAGACTCGGGTCTTTTCACCGTCTGTCATGTTGGTGGGGAATAAAACACACCCTCAAGCACAATAAATATTGATGGATTCTTCTTCAGAGTTCTTACGGTAAAAACCCTCGCCGTGTCCTCTCCCTTGATCAGTTGGGAACGGAACTTTAACCAAAAAAATTTTTTTAAGTCTGCGTCCATTTTTTGTTTTCTTTTAACTTCCCCATCTCGTGATTTCTTCTAAAAGGTTTTCCGAGAAGTGTTTTCTGGTAAATCTGGTAGTGGAACTCTCGTCTTCGTTGTCTTGGGCGGCGCATTTACCATCTAGTTGCAGCAGTCAGTCATGGTTAAGAACCCAAGGCAGGGGAGGGGGGACAACTCTCCTCTGCCTTCTTCCCACCCCCCCCTCCTTCCCCTTTCCTTATGTCAAACTCAATTTTTTTTCTCCCACCCGAACCACCCCCTTTTTCTCTCTCCCCTCCCCCACTCCTTCCCCTTTCCTTAATGTCTATTTTTCTCCCACCTGAAATCATCCCTTTTCTCCGCCCCGAGCTTGGCTGCCGTAATCTCGCGCCTGTGCTCGTGCTGCCGGCGAAGTCCTCACCGAGCCTTGCTGACAGAAGTTCTTGTTTGATCGGAGTCTCAGCACCGACTTGCTTGGCTTGACGGAGCCAAGTGCTAACAGCCCGTCGCCGAGCAGTGGTAGTGGTGGTGTTGTGTGAGATTGTGGTTTTCACCTCTCACGAGGACGTGAGCTTTCTTCGGTTACAGACCGTAACTGCTACAACGATGGAAGGATTTCCCGTTTCATTACCGTATCTGTTGTAATAATGTAAGGGTTTCCCGTTTCATTACCGTATGTGGTAAAATAATTTAAGGATTTCCCGTTTCATTACCGTATCTGTTATAATAATGGAAGAATTTCCCGTTTCATGACATTATCTGTTATAATAATGTAAGGATTTCCCGTTTCATTACCGTGTCTGTTATAATAAAGGAAGGATTTCCCGTTTCATTACCGTATCTGTTATAATAATAGAAGGATTTCCCGTTTCATTACCGTATCTGTTATATTAATGGAAGGATTTCCCGTTTCATTACCGTATCTTTTATAATAATGTAAGGATTTCCCGTTTCATTACCGTATCTCTTATAATAATGTAAGGATTTCCCGTTTCATTACCATATGTGGTAAAATAATGTAAGGACTTCACGTTTCATTACCTTATCTGTTATAATAATTGAATGATTTCCCGTACGATAACAGACCGTATCTGTTATAATAATTGAATGATTTCCCGTACGATAAGAGACCGTATCTGTTATAATAATGTCTAATACAAACAGTATTGATTGTAACGATTGCTCATACACCCCTTGTTTCTGTTATAACATTATAATGATCCCCCCCCCCCCCAACCTTTCTTCCATTCGTGTAATATGCGTACTTTAAAAAGAAAATTAAGAATAAAGAATGATTTCCCCTACGATAAGAGACCGTATCTGTTATAATAATGTCTAATACAAACAGTATTGATTGTAACGATTGCTCATACACACCTTTTTTCTGTTATAACATTATAATGATCCCCCCCCCCCCAACCTTTCTTCCATTCGTGTAATATGCGTACTTTAAAAAGAAAATTAAGAATAAAGTTTATACCGCGGTAAAATGTTAATCTTTTTTTTGTTCTTGTCACTAACATTTGTGACAAAATAGATATCATGTTGATTTCATGTTTTTAAGTGCATAGCCGACAGCTGTTCCACGGCTTCCAGTGTCTTTATTACAGCTGTTCCACGGCTGGCCCATGCTTCCAGTGTCTTCATTACAGCTGTTCCACGGCTGCTCCCCAGGCTTCATGTGTCTTTATTACAGCTGTTCCAAGGCTGTACCACAGTCTCCCTGTGTCTTTATTACAGCTGTTCCAAGGCTGTCCCACAGTCTCCCTGTGTCTTTATTATAGCTGTTCCACGGCTGCTCCCCAGGCTTCCTGTGTCTTTATTACAGCTGTTTCACGGCTGTCCCACAGGCTTTCTGTGTCCTTATTACAACTGTTCTACAGCTGCTTCACGGCTGTCTCTGTCTTAGTTGCCATTCTCCAGGTCTATAGTCTCCGAATGTTGTATTGTTGTACAAAACTCGAAGCCAACCTAGACAGCATTGTCATCTGCTTCACGAGTTCTTCTTTAGGTAAAGTTCTGACAGCAAGGTGTGCTTATTAAATATAAGTGCTAAGTAACTGCTGACAGCAAAGTGTGCTAATTAAATATATATACATGTTTAGTATAAGATAAGATTCTTTAATTGATCCAAACCCATGGAACTGTTTTATGATTACATTGTACATTTTCAGCACATATAAAAAACAATTTGAACACAAGACATTTGTAATAATTTTTTTTCACTAGCAGCCATTCCGTGAGTTCTCTTGGTCATATCAGGGACTTATTAGTCATTAAGATTTGTGACTTCAGGTAGAGCACGCTGGTCAATTTGTACAAATTGGGAACAAAAGAACTTGTATATCTTTCAGTCCTCGCCTTGAGAGAACGAATTCGCCCCGAACGGCCCGATCCTAAGTATCTGTGATGAAGAGGGTGGGATGTATCATGAAGAGGGTGGGATGTATCATGAAGAGGGTGGGATGTATCATGAAGAGGGTGGGATGTATCATGAAGAGGGTGGGATGTATCATGAAGAGGGTGGGGTAATGTATCATCCAAAACTTGTTTTGTTTTACAATAACACCTTTCTTCAAATAGTTCTTCAAGTCAAGGATGTTTAGTTTGTGTTATGCTCCTAGCTTTCTTGCAGCACTTTCACACTTCCAAAGAATGCAGCACTTTCACACTTCCGTAGAGTGCAGCACTTTCACACGTCCGTAGAGTGCAGCACTTTCACACGTCCGTAGAGTGCAGCACTTTCACACGTCCGTAGAGTGCAGCACTTTCACACGTCCGTAGAGTGCAGCACTTTCACACGTCCGTAGAGTGCAGCTCCGTCATTGCCCCGTCCTTGCCTCGTCCTTGCCTCGTCCTTGCCCCGTCCTTGCCCCGTCCTTGCCCCGTCCTTGCCCCATCCTTGCCCCCTCCTCGCCACGTCCTTTCCTCGTCCTTGCCTCGTCCTTGCCCCGTCCTTGCCCCGTCCTTGCCTCCTCCTTGCCTCCTCCTTGCCCCGTCCTTGCCCCGTCCTTGTCTCGCCCTTGCCCTGTCCTTGCCCTGTCCTTGCCTCGCCTTTGACCCGTCCTTGGCCCGTCCTTGCCTCGTCCCTGTCTATTTGCTCCAATGGTGAGACGACTGGAAATAGACCAGGATGTAGTAGATAGCAGATGACCAGTGGGGTGTCTTGTGCATTTCATTGTGCTCTTGATGCGTCCCACGTCGCATGAGTTTTCAAAGTATCAATGTCACACCGCCTATGTGATTTGAATGCAGCGTTTTCCTTCTCTAGATCAGTTGCCGTCCAAGGTTAAGTCACCTCCACCCTTGTGTTTGTGGGGGTTGGGAGGCTGGGGGGGGGGGGGGGGGGGGGGGGGGGTCCTTGTCTAGGCTTCTTCTCGGGATTGAACTCGTTTTCCACCGCTCGGCCCCCACCTCACAGCAATTTTTAGGTGTTTACTATTTAATGTGATAGTTAGGGGCTAAACTCTAGAACTGTACATTTAGTGCTATTGGATTTGTCTCGTGCCAGGCATCCGTCATCACTACTGATCGGTCTCTGGTTCCGGGACGTAACCTCGTCCATCTTCGACCTATTACTTTATGTCCAAGTAGTTTGGTTTTTTTTTTAAATTGAACTAGCGCACCCCACCCACCCCACCTCCCCCATAAAAAAATGTCGACTATTTTGTATGCTCTACCATACTAATGTCAACTACAAAACAACCAATGTCACCTACAAAACAACCAATGTCACCTACAAAACGGTCAATGTCACCTACAAAACGGTCAATGTCACCTACAAAACAACCAATGTCACCTACAAAACGGTCAATGTCACCTACAAAACGGTCAATGTCACCTACAAAACGGTCAATGTCACCTACAAAACAACCAATGTCACCTACAAAACGGTCAATGTCACCTACAAAACGGTCAATGTCTCCTAAAAACAACCAATGTCACCTACAAAAGGTCAATGTCACCTACAAAACGGTCCATGTCAACTACAGAACGGCTAATGTCACTACAAAACATCCAATGTGACTTACAAAAGGGCCAAAGTCTCCTACAAAACGGCCTATGTCACCTGAAAACGGCCAATGTCACCAACAAAACGGCCAATATCACCTACAAAACGGAAATGTCACCTACAAAACAACCAATGTCCCCTACAAAACAACCAATGTCACCTACAAAATAACAAATGTCACCTACAAAATAACAAATGTCACCTACAAAACAACCAATGTCACCTACAAAATAACCAATGTCACCTACAAAACGGCCAATGTCACCTACAAAACGGCCGAATAGCCGAAAAGCACTGAGTAAAAATGGACCCAGACACGCAGCGCCGCCATTCGCACCCGGGTACCATTAGACTCAAGCTATTCGGGTGTCATTTGTGGTAGTTTATTTTAGTTAAACTGAAGAAGTAAGTTTACAAACATATAGTCCATTCAATTATCTTTCATTGGACACCTCATTTAGTCTTACAAACCCAATAATAAAATTTTAAATAGTTTTTTAATTCCAACCTCTCACTTCGGGTACCCGGGTACGAATAGTCGCAGCCTTTTCCAAAACACAGTCATCATCCCCTCTTTCCCACAAAACTGGCCAACGACTTGTTGCACCCTCAGCTCGGATCACAAAACTGGCCAACGACTTGGTGCACTCTCAGCTCGGATCACAAAACTGGCCAACGACTTGGTGCACTCTCAGCTCGGATCACAAAACTGGCCAACGACTTGGTGCACCCTCAGCTCGGATCACAAAACTGGCCAACGACTTGGTGCACTCTCAGCTCGGATCACAAAACTGGCCAACGACTTGGTGCACTCTCAGCTCGGATCACAAAACTGGCCAATGACTTGGTGCACTCTCAGCTCGGATCACAAAACTGGCCAACGACTTGGTGCACTCTCAGCTCGGATCACAAAACTGGCCAACGACTTGGTGCACTCTCAGCTCGGATCACAAAACTGGCCAACGACTTGGTGCATCCTCAGCTCGGATCACAAAACTGGCCAACGACTTGGTGCACCCTCAGCTCGGATCACCCACCCCCACCCACTCAAGATATATCGACGATAGCTCGTGACTTCCATCTGATTAATGTCAACAAATGTCAAACATAACTACTCTTGGTTATAATCTACTAGCCAATATACCTGGCTCTGCTCGGTCTTGTATTCGGAACAAGTCTCAGAAAGCGTTATAAGCGGACACCTAGTCAAAAACACTTCACAATATTAACTATTCAAATTACAATGTCCTCCTTTAAAAGGCCAGAATTATAATAAGTCTTTGAAACATTGAACTTGGGGCACTTCCTCTTCCGGTCAATATTCCTGAAACCAGAGACCTACCGTTGTACGCTTGCAATACCGATTAGTGGACAGGCATTCTGACCAGGTGTCCAAACCAATTAATTTGTCGTTGAGCCATATACTGGCTGATTGGGATGGCACCAACCATATTCTGGCATGTTGTGATGGCACCAACCATATACTGGCTGATTGGGATGGTAAAGTTAGGGATCTGTCAAAAACACTTAGCAAAGTTTGGCCTAGATGCACCAATTTACGAAGAATCTTGGATTATTCACGAATCCCTCTCGACAAGATTTGGCTGTTAAAAAGAAAAACACAACCTTTTTAAAAACTTCTTCACTCATTTGGAACTCTCGGGAAACTTCAAAAACATCTATAGATGTCATTTGATAATATTTGAGGACAGTTGTAAATACTTGCAGAGACGTACGAAGCATGTAAATGACCTTTATATTATCCTAAAACCGTGATAAAAATCGAACGCTCTAGAGCAGTGGTTCTCAACCTTCCTAATGCCGCGACCGTTTATTACAGTTCCTCATGTTGTGGCGACCGCCAATGACAAAACTATTTCTGCAGTTACTTCATAAGAGTGGAGTACATTTATTTTCTGATGGTCTAAGGCAGTGGCTCTCAACCTTCCTAGTGCCGCGACCCTTTAATACAGTTTCTCGTTTCGTGGCGATCCCCAGCTACACAATTATTTAAATTTAATTTATACTTATTTAAATGTGTTGTGTTTGTTTGTACTGATGAAGGCATGTGCCGAAACGTTTAATTCTGTATAATGTACAATTATTATTAAAGCTAACTCATATTGTTCTATTGACACAATTTGTTCGTGTCTTATTAATATACACTTCATAACCCTACTAAAAACATAATCTAACTAAGAACATGATTCGACGGACGTAAAGGATCCTAATGTGTAGCAAGAGCCAACAGTAAACTGTAACCAGCCCTTAACGCAATCCCATAAAGTTGCTGAATCAAACGTGGATTGGGATCTTTTGGGGAAACGTGTCTTTATTGGACAAGATGATTTAACCGGGAAACGGGATCCCAACGGGAAACGGGATCCCACCGGGAAACGGGATGCCACCAAAAAATTGGTTCCCACCAAGGTAGAGTTCCCACCGGGATCGGGATACCGACGGCATCCGAAATCAACCTGTATCGGGATCCAAACGGGATCGGAAAAACTCTGTTATCGGGAGTAAATGGTATTTTATTCAGATTGCGATCATAAGGATCTGGAACCTCCTGGGATCGGGATACCACCGGGAATCGGAGTCCAATCGTAAATCACCGAGATCGTGATGTACAGGAATCAGAAGGCTGACAGAATTGGGAACCCACTGGTATCGAGATCCCACCGGATTGGGAAACCCACCTGTATCCGGATACCAACCAATTAAGGAGGAAAAAAGAAACTGCTGTGTGGTAAACGATACTTTTTTCTTTCTGTGCTCCAAAAACAATGAATTTCTCGCCCATTACACATCAGCAATATAACGACCACCACATCCTTTAAAACTGCCCTTAATACCCATATCTTCAAACTGTACCATACCAACTTAGTCTCACCACCCCCTTTCTGATTTTAAACAACGCTGGATTATGCGTGGTGCAGTTCATGGCTTGACAGAAAGGTGTGGGTGGGGGGGGGGGGCGTAGCAATTGGGTTGGTAAGGTCAAGCGTTTCATAATTTTTTTTAATGTATACGTTTCTGAAATTGCTAATTTTTAAGCGATATAAAACGACTTAAAAATAATAATTATGATAATAATCATAACTGAACAGTTTTACTAATTTCGTTATGATTCCTCTGAATGTTATAAATATTTTAAAAATTCGAGTAACATTAACAAATAACAAAGTTGATGCTATTCATTTCCCTCCGAAATATGATAGACATGGTCACAAAATGACACTTAATCAATCAACGCCACATGCAACATCACTACGTTTTGCTCTGGGAAAGAGGCTCTCTTGGAAATATCCCTTAAGATTAAAATGAAATTGACACAAACGAGTTCTAAAGTATTTATTTAAAAATTAACGCTATCCCACTTTCAGTCATGTGGCTACTCTGAATCTTTAAATGGGGATTAGGACTTTACGCTCGCGCTCCTCGAAATCGCTCTCTCTTTCTCTCTATCGAATTATATATATATATATATAAAAATGCACAGAAAAAAGAAGACAGAAATAAATTTATTTTAAAAAAAATAGTTAAAACATACATGCTATTAACAAGGCCCAGATGAATATTTCCAATAAATAATCCATGTTGTGAAATTGTCAAGAAGATATATTTTATAAAATGTACATTTTGATGTCGTTTTAAAACATTTCCATATTTAAACATATTATTTTGATTTGCAAATAAAGTTTTGTGTCAATCCGTTATATTTTTTGTCATTTTTTTGTGTGTGTGGGGGAGGGATGGATACCAGAATTTACCCAGAATCATAAATAACTTCGACAACAATAACCCTGGCAGTCTCTAACAGAGCCAAATGTTACAGAAAAATATGTTTTTTTAAGGATATAAAAATATCCTAAATAGGTTTCGCAGTTTTCGTCATACTATTGCTTCGTGTTTTCACAAATAGCTGGCTAGATAAACCTTTTTTAATATTTAGCCTAGTCTTTCTGTGCTGGTGACGTAAATATTTCATTCGGTGACAAACTTCACCATGTCTCATTGGTGAAAGGGGAGGAGAATATATATTTTTAACGGGGTCTCTTAAAATCGTAATACTAACGTGTCTCGGTGAAAAAACGTAAAAGGCTTTTCAAAATCTTACATTGGTCGCCAAAATCATGAAAGTAAACAGTTCTTCGGTAAGCGTACCACATAATGATATAAACCATGGATGCATGTACATGTGTTTTATTTCTTCAATAACAATGTTTATTAACATGGTAATGATGAATTTTAGTTAACTAATGATTTGAATAAGCCAAAATGTCTCTTAATTTTATTTAAAAAAGGAATTGAAAAAAACAAAAAAACTGTGGAAATATTAAAATTCACAGCGATTATTCAATATTATTTGCATACGAAAACATTAAATAAGGATTATGAGCATGATCAATCAAAATGAATTAGACTAATAAACCTAGGGTGGACACATTTTATACACACATTTCATTTTTGAAAAAAAATAATTTTTTTTTAAATTACAAATTAAATATTACCACTCACGCACTTGTTTTTCCAAAAAAACTATAGCGTTTGCTTCAGCTTGATTGAAACATAATTTTTGAGTAGGTCCTCAAGTAGGCCTGCATTATCTGTTTTTGCCAAGGAATAGTCATATAACATACGATGACAGCAAAACGTCGAACAATAATGAATATTGGATTATTTACGGAAAGACAGACAGTCAGTCTGACTTCTGGTACACAACCGAAAGCATCAATCTCTTTCGCCCGAAATCGAAATAAAACCGAAAGTTAAATTTTCTGTTTTTGCCTAATCGGAAAATAAACTGAAAGTTAACTTTTAAATTTTGGCCAAAACTGAAACTAGGCCGATAATCAACAAATTTCATCTTTCGAAGTCAAACCCGAAGCCGAAATTCGGGCGGTCTTTATGTCAGGGTAGGTAATATTAATTTTCTGTTTCAGGGCTTAAATGTTATTGTTATAAGAAGTCCAAGCGTAATGAGGCCTTATTTTCATGACTTAAACTAAATCATGTACAAATAGTTATTGGCTTGGAAACAAAACTGAAAATCGTGTGCACTTTGTGAGATAGACATTACATTACCAGTAATAATAATCGGCATCCTTCCGTCTCGTGAGACGATGGTGCATCACCGTTGGGTTGGGTTGCATTTTCTCGAGTGTCTGTGCAGTCCTATCCTTGAGTGACAGTCTTTACCACAGTTTTTACACACGAGTTCCGTGCTTCCAAATGTTTTGGCCTTCCTCCTAGCTCTTCTGTCTGCAGCCTCTTCCATTCTTCGCTCCTCGGCTACCATGACGCCGTCTTTGACAACTGTGTGCCACGTAGATCGGTCTTTTGCCTTACACTCCCAGTCATTTGTATGTATTTTGGCTGCTTTCATGTCCCTTTGACAGACATCTTTAAATCGCAGACGTGGGCGACCTGTTTTCCTCTTTCCAGAAGCAAGTTCACCATATAGGAGGTCTTTCGGAATGCGGCCGAGACTCATTCTTTTAACATGACCTAGCCATCTCAGGCGTCTTTCACTAAGGATTGTGAACATGCTTTGGCTATTCGCACGCATTAGGACCTCACTATTAGTCACTTTTTCTTGCCATTTAATACCAAGGATGCGACGTAGGCATCTCATATGGAAGCTATTTAGCTTGCGCTCTTAGGATGTATAGGTGGTCCATGTCTCGCTCCCGTATAGTAGTGTACTGATGACACAAAACTCGACCTCCACCTAACATAAAAATCGATAATGAAAACTTGGAGGTTGTGGACAGCTTCACCTACTTGGGGTCCAAGGTCTCCAATACACTGTCCATTGAAGAAGAAATTAACAGCAGAATCGGCAAGGCAACAAGTACAAGTAGTATTTAAGATAACCCTTTATTTAGCTAGGACTGAAGTTATTAGATTTTATATGTAGTTATTAAATTTGTGCCAGGACTTAAAATAATACAGTGATTTTCTTTATAGGATCTGTATGTTTTTTGGACTTGTACATTTATTCTGATCTTCAGTGAATATCATATATCATTTTTTTTACTGTTATGCAAGAGATACCAGTAAATATTCAATCTGATGTTTTTAAAACGAATTATTCAACATAAGGGAATTAGAAAAGAAAGAGTTTTCCTCAGAAATTGCTTCTATAACAAAGGGTATCTGCTTTAGAAAACGTTGTTTATGCTATTGCAACTGAATCTTAATTTAAAGTGTTTAAACACATATACGATATATATGTATTTACAATTCAGCATGTAATTTGAACTTTAGTTAGTTCTTTGTACACATTTTATGTTAAATCTGGTTTGCACAGATATGTCGATGCACCGATAAAACCTGGAATGTGCACAAATATCACTTGAGCAGAGAAAACTAAAGAGATGTTTAGCTAGACAAGGTTAGCTAACTGTTGAACGATAATTTATGTTTTTGAAAAGGAAATCTGAATATTTCAGTTGCTATTTGTACAACTCCGCCGTAGCCGGTCCCAAGCCCGGGTGAGAAAGGAGGAGGGTTGGGCGAAGGGCTAGCAACCCTTCCCTGTAAAAAAAAGCCCTGCTACAAAAACACAAAGAAAGATTTCAAAAGGAAGCTCGGACCTTGGAAAGGATGGGTCTCCTAACAGAGAATTAATGAAGCTGGGTGGCCAAAGCCAACTGGAAACCAACCGGCGGACAACCATCCTCTCCACTAGGACCACCACCAGTCTAGGAACATGGAACGTAAGGACCATGTTCGAAACTGGAAAAACTGTCCAAGTTGCTGCTGAAATGCAAAGATACAAACTAGCCATCTTGGGAATAAGTGAGTCTCGATGGATAGGCTCAGGTCAGATAAAGCTCAACACAGGGGAACTGCTGCTATATTCAGGCCACGAAGATGAAAATGCGGCGCACAACCAAGGAGTGGCACTCATGCTTTCCAGAACTGCCCAGAACGCACTTATAGGGTGGGAAGCGCATGGTTCCCGTATAATCACGGCAAGATTTAAGACAAAAAAACGAAAAATCAATATGGACATCCTACAGGTGTACGC
>CAXITT010000007.1:1043304-1081855 GCA_964033795.1 Lymnaea stagnalis
CAAAAAAGCTACAGACCTTTATCAACTCATGTCTCCGAACGATTTTACGAATCCGCTGGCCCACCGTCATCACCAACGAGGATCTCTGGCGGCGCACACAACAAGAACCAGTGGAAGAGTTAATCTGCCAGCGCAGATGGAGATGGATTGGCCACACCCTCAGAAAGCCCGCATCAAGTATCACGAGACAAGCCCTGACTTGGAACCCCCAGGGTAAGAGAAAAAGAGGTCGACCCAAAACAACTTGGAGAAGGGAACTGGAGGCAGACATCAAAAAGAGTGGGCACAACTGGGGACAGTTGGAGAGACTTGCCCAAGACCGGGATGCCTGGAGAGCCTTTGTTTGTGGCCTATGCCCCAGACGGGACGACAGGCGATGATGATGATGATGATGATTTGTACAAGTTCCAGCTAAAAAGCCTCAATAGTGCGCATTATAAATACGACTTGAGCAAGATAACCAACTGCAATATCAGATATCTCGTTTGTATTTAGTTGGTGTTTTTGCGTATCTTTTAAATATTCCCTAAAATCAGTAATACAAAATAATATAAGTAAAATCAATTTATTTTGTTTGTATATCGTGTGAATGTATGTGTATGAGTTTACATTCTTTTAAAATCCTTTTTGTAACAGACGATAACATGGAAACTCGAAGCGATGGCACGTTTTCGTATTTTCACAGAGAAGGCAAGGTTATAGTTTAACAAGAAATGGACAAGAACATCAATTATTTAAGAATAAAATATGCCAATAAGGAGAGAATTGCTCTAAAACAAAAGTGCATGTTACGTAATCTTCTTCTTCTATATCTTAAGGGTCCCTGATCAATTTATTGATCATGTTGGCTCCTATGCATCTAGATTGGATTTGCAATGCTTCTGTTTTTTAGTTTTGATGAGGAAATTTTACTGATTTCCAGTGCCACTTTGTGAGGGAATCATGCACTAGGGGTTTGAAGGCTTGAGGCAATAGACACAAATGTGTCTAGTGTTGTCGCCTCTACAGTTCCTTTTGAAAGCGTGTTCCATTTTTTATTATTTTTTTTTTAAATTTGTATTTCCTGTTTAGGTTGCTTATTGATTGCTCGCAGTCCCCGAGACACATACCCAAAAAGGTCAATTTTAATAGTATTATCGTCATTTAAATAGAAAACAGATGTAGATTAATGTCCTAGAGAAAGAAAAAAACGACATGTAAATCTGGATAAATGAACGCAGCTGACTGTAATGTTGGCCAGAAAATATTTTGGACAATTCTAGGCAGTTAAAATCTTTTTATTTCTTTTTCAAACCTGTGGCAATAAGTGATGAGTCTAAAAAGCTTTAAAGCGAATAAACTGTTTTTAGATAAAATTTCACCTTGAAGTGGAATTCATAATTTTGTAAGACATAAAGAACTGCTAGTTTAAAAAAAAAAAGATTTATATTTCATTATAGAATAACACATACATGTAAAAAATACCATATAATAAAGAATGGAACCGAATAATATAACTAATATTGATTTCAGTGCAAACACGTATTTTGTGCGCGAACGTTTTGTTTAAAACGAGTCTCGAAGCAGATTTTCTCTTTCTGAGGTTTTATGGTATAAAATAATTGAATTTATAACAAAAAAAAGTATTCAATTACGGTGAATACCAGAAAAATATCTGAAAGTAAATAAAAAATCTACAAAATTAGTTGATTTTTTTAAACAATTAATGATAAACTAAAATCTTACATGAGAAAAAGTTAAGATTGATATAAATAAAGGAAATACATTTTCAGTAGGTATTAGAGTGTCGTTTATTACCACCTCATCATTATCTAGAAGTGGCATATTTAGTTAAATCTGTAAAAACATAATTAATACTTACCAATAGTATTTAAATAATAAATATTGCATATGAGCTTCAGCAGCTTCATTTTTATCTGGGGCAATATATTTAGTTTTAAAAAAAATTAAAGATAGCAGGCAACGTGCACTCGGTTGATGCCATCACAGATGACGTGTTCAAGATCGGTGAATTAGGGAGATTGGTGACAGTACAGTGGATTACAGGGTACGTCAACATTGCATCAGTGGTAATAAAAAAGAAGTCAGTCTGGTGAAAAAACTGTTTTGCTCAGCCTTAGCACGATGTGTCAGTACTGGGAATCAATACTGGTTGGTGGACTTTTCGTTTTCTTACCAACTCCTAGCAGACAAGACCCATGGTCGGAGTTAGGTCGCAAGTAGTGACAAGAGAGCCACACTGAGCACTGTGCTATCGGCACATACTTTTGGTGGCTTCATCACAACAGGGCCCTACCTGCCGGCATTGCAGCTTAACCCCGGAAACAGAAAAGCATATGTTAAACGAATGTCCGTAACTAGATTTTTTGGGGGAGGCCAGGTTGGTTGGGGAGCTCAGTTCAACTTTGTAGCCAATTAAACAGCCGGGGTAAGAGAGTAATCGCATACCCTCACCAGACTATATGTATTATTTTGTAATTAAAGAGCCTGTTCATGAGCCGTGATGCATTCATTCAAAACTATTCGTTCGCACGCTATATTTTAAATAACCACGGTCAGTTTCCTTGATGCTGAAAATTAACACTATAAGTTATATGTGAATTGCTGGATCTAAGTCTATCTTGGTTATAATAATATTTATAGTTAATAACTTTAAATAAGTTCTCTCAATTTTGTTTGGGAATAAACTATTAAAGATAATTTTGCTATACATTTTCAAATGATTTGTCAATTATTATGGCCATAGTTTTATACATTGTGAAGTTGAAAGCTATGGTTACATTAAGCATCTCTATGTGTATTAATGAATCTTGATCACAGTTAGTAAACACACCCTTCATCAATATCAGCGCGGAACAGAAACTGAGAAAACCTAAACCTACATGGTAGCAATATCACCATGGAAAGTAGATCCAACACGAATGAGATCTCAATGACGTGGGATTCCACTGAGGAGCAGGATAATACGAGGGAAATAAATCCTATTGGTAACAGGAACACAAGCTTCCATCGGAGAAAGTGATAGCATCGTGGTACAGGATCCTAAATAAATGAACGAAAAGTTATTATAAATGAGAAAACTAATATAAAACGGGATACCAAAGATTGACGGAAATCAGACAGAAAAGGGATATAAATTCAGCGAATACCACCGGCATAAAATCCCACTTAAAATGGAATCCGAACTATAACGGTATACATAACATTTTATTTAATTTTTACTTCAGTTTTTTTTTTTTTTTAACAGGGTCCTTGATTTTGAGGTTACCTAAAATACTTTACAAAAAAATCCTGATTTCAATCTCGGGCGTTGGCAGGTATATTGGGTTGATTTTTGATAAAATTATTAAAATTGTGACAGATTGGCAAAAAAAACATTATTTCATTTAGTAACCTTGGGGCAAATATTACTGTTTTGTTATTTAATAGGAGGGATGTTCTTTCCCAACTTTTAAAATATTTTTTTTCAAAATGTATTTTCATTTAACTCGTTCGGATATACTGATTTTCCATCGCGTGCATAAGTAGGTGACGGAAAGAGGAAATCTCACAATATATGATGGGTACTAGGGAAAAAAAATTCCCAGGTTTGACTTAAATCAAAACCTTCTGCCTTGTAGGGTGGGTATGTGTTCAAAAAAGCTAGGCACCAGACGAAATACAAAGGCAGCCCCCGTGAAAGTAGCAAAGGGCATCCCCCAGGGGGTTAAGCGCAGTGTTTCTTTTAGATATTTCCGCGAGGTGGGGAGGGGGCATTTTAGATTTTCAGTGGTCAGTTACAGTTGCCAGTAGGCAGTGGCCACAGGCGTAGCTAAGTGGTGGCAGATGGGACATAGGTACCGGGACGCCAAAGGAGCGGGGCACCGAAAAGGGATTGGTGATTTTTAATGGCTGTAATAATTTAGTTTCAGAGTCGACAGGGAGGATGAAAGAATCATGGTTGTAACATTTATGGATTGTAAAGTTGATAGAAATTTATGCGTTTATGATTGCATATATAATTACAATAAACTGCATTTTCTAAATGCAAGTGATGACTTGCCAACCCTACAATCTATCTCTATCTTCGCTGCAAAGCAAAAAATTCGCAAGACACAACAAAAACCTTTTATATATGCTAAATATATCACAAGATTCCTTGACATTAGAACAATGTTATAGCAATTATAGATGCAATGCTAAGAATACAAAAACACTTTAAACACTGTATCTAATTATTTATTCAGTAAAGCCATCAGAAAAATGTAAAATGGCATCCTTCTATCTCAAAGCTTTCTTATTCTTTCCGGCTTTACTCCACAACGTGAATGCATCCGTCGCTATAAAAACGAGTTCCCTTTTCTCGTGTTTTTCTTCTTTTTTATTAAATCACCATACCATTGTGCCGTGAGAAAAACTATTAGTGTCATTCGAAAAATTCGTGTCTTATGCATACGTAAGTTTCCCTGACACCAAACACCATTGCTACGCCTAGAAAGGGGCGGGATGAGATTATTCACCCATGTGTCGCTTTTTCTTTATATGAAGGTGCGGCATTTTCGGACTACTGCACGGTTTATATCCTTAAAGGCTGAGCGGCAAAAATATTTGGCTCCCATTGTTGCACTAATAATATAATAATTAAAGGACTGCTTTCAAGCTAAGTAAATGAAATAGCCAAACAAGTTATGTGGAAGCTTGAATTTAAGTACAGTACAATAAGATTAGCACGTTTCGGCACAAAGCCTTCTTCAGTTAACAGGACGAATGAACATATCATTGTTTTTTTTATATTTCTTGAGTTGTTTACTGTGCTTTGTTTTTTTTTTGGGTGATATTTTAATTGCCCCGTGCGCTGAAAAATGCTATATGCCGAAACGTTCTAATCGTATGTTCCTGTTTTGCTATTTCATGCACTAATAATAGCTTCGCCCCTAGACCGTGTATCGTCAAAAAGGAAAGCAATCATTTTCTTTGAGGTGAAGATTAAAAATCAAGTTCGATGATGATTCTTGCCTTTTTAATATATATATAAATACATCAAATAATATATATTAAATAAAGACAAGGATCATAAAGGTAAACTCAGCCAATCCGACTCATATCTCTCTAGTAAGAAATACATTTGAAGAGTTGGAGGCCTTCTCCTACTTAGGCAGCACCATTGACTTACATGGTTGATCTGAAGCGGATGTCAGGACTAGAATTGGCAAGGCTGGGTGAGCATTTGCTGTCTTAAAGAAAATATGGGAAACAAAGGAGCTGAATTTTCAACAAAAAAAAAAGTCAGTATTTTCAACAAAAATTTCAAAACAGTCCTACTCTATTTAGACAAAATTTTTATGTCAATTTATTTTCTTGATACATTTATTCAGTTTTAACTGTAGTTTGATTACATTTATTGTATTTACGTATTAGTGTTATAGGTTTTTCCCTCTTATTAGGAACTCTAAAAGACATTCAATAATATTCTTTTTTGTATATATAAACTTTAAAGTAATTTTAAGTTTTGTTGATTACCATTAAAAGTTCTTAAAATCAACCTTCCAGGACAATCCAAACTCTCTGACCAAACGCCCGGTCATCAAACAGCACGCAACGTAAAAAAAATCGTCGCACACGCCTAAACTTCCCTTCACAAAGAAAACAGACATCATCTTACCCCTTCCTCCATTAAATCCTCCAACTTTACATCCGTTTATTACACCCGTTGACTTGTTTGATCTTTCATAGCATTTTTTATCATGAGGAATGGAACCAAATTATGATTATGCTTTTTTAACAAGTTTTTTTTTAATGCTTTAAGATCATTTTGGCTTTCAGGTTTTCAGCCCAAAAACATTTTTTGAAACAGATGGTAATTTTTTCAGCAAATACAACAAAGAAATCGTCCAGGATACGCTTGTACAAAGCTACATTTGAAGATTAAGTGAACGCAACCATCAACAATTACGAGACCTTATCGAGGCAAGAATACCACTTGTAATTTAAGTGTTTATGTTAGGAGGAAGTACATGGTAGTTTTGGTACGATAAAGGGTGAGAAGAAAATTGCAGGTGGTCAGATGCGAATCTAGTATAAACGGTTTCAGTAGAGTATATCGTTGGGTTTACACTGCAGTTAAAACTTGTTGAAGTACTTGAATGTTTTGATTTGCTATGGTTTTATGAGGGGTGGTTTTGGAAAATTTGGTCATTTTAGGATTACCAGTCACTAACAGGAGGGGAGGGACAATATGACGATAATGTGTAGACACATATTTTTTTAAATGGTGTTTACAGATTGATATGTATGGTCTCAATGCAATAAAACATGTTGTCTGGCTGGTCAAAATTACTTTTACTAGTCATATTTTACCAAATTGCAATCCAATTAAGTGTAAAATACATTGTTAAATTAATAAAATAAAAACAAATTGGATTTTATTACAAATAAGTTCCGGTTTACTAATATGTGCTTGAATCCGTCCGACACAATGTGACGATGGCTTGGTATTCGCAGGATGAAATCAACAAGGCCTGGGATTATTCTTCTAGGATTCTCTGGTTCCCAACATCAAATCGCCATTTTCCATGCTGATCACTAACCCAAGTTAACAACATGTGGATGATATATCTTGGCACCTAAAGCGTCGCAGGAACTTTCGGAATGTTTTAGTGTACCAATTCTATGTGCCTACTTGACTCAATCTCCGGGTTTGATAGATGGATAGATGGTTAGATGGATAGATGGATGGATGGATGGATGGATGGATGGATGGATGGATGGATGGATGGATGGATGGATGGATGGATGGATGGGTGGATGGATGGATGGATGGATGGATAGATAGATTCATATTAGTGCAATAATTGCAACATATTTTTAAATCATTCATCAGAAGAATAAAACTTTGTAAATATTAATATCAGTTTGACTTATATTCTAAACCATAATGTAATTGATACAAAACGAACAATAGGGCTCATCAAAACTTTTTTTGAATACAATTTTTAATGAGTGGTGGCATAACAGTATCTATGCAAAAATTTTTTTTTTTTTTTTACAATTTAACATTATTGTAAATTATTAGCTAAATAATATTATGTAATAAATTACTGGAACCATACATGAATTTTTATTGAATTTAAAGTTGGACATTGAATTTTTAACACAATAAACATAAAATAATTTATTAAACGTATCAAAAATGTAAACAAAAAATAATAATTTTTTAAGTGGTTTAGGGGCGGGGGAGTGTCTTTAAGAAGCCGTGAGTAATTCATGTAAACGGTTGTATCTGGCTTACCATCATAGATTGATTATTATGGTTTGACATTGCCTTTTTAATATTTGTTTGTCTTGGATGAAACATGCATTTATTTTTTGAATTTTATGATAAATGTAATAGAACAAATGCTAGCTTATTCAATCATTCTTTACCTTTTTTGTCCGCATGTGGCTAACGCTTTTCCCCAGCCCCGCCGCTCGGGTTGCGGACGTCCTTAGGCGCGGACGGAAAGTTACATTTCGAAACGCAAGGAAGTATAATCATGATAAATAAGAGCAAAGCGTCACTAGATGTAAACTTCTAAATCAGTTTGTTATATTTTCAGTCATTGCTTTGAATGTACGGCGGATATTTAAATTGTTTTATTTTTTTTTTAAATGTTTTTTTTTTTAATAAAGCACTGGTTCGATGTGCGGGGATCTGCAGAAAATGAGTATATCTAATAATTGTCCTGAAATTCTGGACCCTCTAATATCTCTAATATAGGAAACTTCGATAATGAAATAAAAATCTTCAAAATCCATAACATTTAATTATTATTTTTAAGGTCTGATAAGAAAATAATTCAAAAATTTGTATTTTCACCAACATACTGGCTCTTTATGTGACTTAGTTCGTGATTTAATCATATAATTTTTTTGTCATTAACCAAAAAGCATCACTAGCGTTAAAAAAGTAGGTGGACCAAGGACACACATTTGAAAACATTTATGGCACAGCTTCCAAAGTTTTCATTTTACCCCCACGTCACAACTGAAACCCTAAAATATTTTATTTCTTCTCTCCTTTAATTATTGGGATGAAAAACAGGGCCTTAATGCAACTTGAAGAACAACGAATTGAGTCGTTTTTCATTTAGGCCTTATAAGTCACGATTAAAGGATAAAACTGTATATATTTGTATTTACACATATGAAAAATATAAATGTGGTAAACTTGAAAAAATATCACTTTTTTTAACATTACACACTCCCCTCCATTTCTTTTATCACTGAGCTTTGGCATAGCTAAGGTTATTACATCCCCCAAACGGGTTGGTCGGTTGGTCGAATGTTTTAGCCGCCCACTGTCATGTCAAACCCCTCCATGTAAGTGCAGCCCATGGAGGACCCGCTTCTCCAACCCTTACATTCCTTCGTCAATGTCATAGCTACAATTATATTTACCAAAATCAACAACTTGTCTTAGTATTTTGAAAAGGTTGGGTTGTTGTTAACATTACAATTTAGCACTTGACGATGTTGACTTGAAATCAATTAAGTGTAAGTCAGGTAATAATGGTTAATGGATGTTTCTTTTTTTTTTTTGTAATGGGTTGGGGGTGTTGCTCTGACATTTGAGAGTTTATTGTACGGGCGCATAAAATGTTCTAAAACAAAAGATGTGTACACATTTTATATTCATCAATTTAATAATATATAAAATTGAAGGTAAAAAAAGAAGTCCAATAGCTTTTTTAAATCCATTTTTTGTACTTCACTAATGTTCGCGTGGCTAACAAATTTCGAAGTTTAGCACACAGACACATTACTTATAAACAAAACACTCAATTTAATTTTTAGCGTAATATATTCTTTTGTTATTCTCAAATAGTTGGGGAAAATAATCTGATGTCTGAAAGAGGGTGGTGTCATTAGAATATTGATTACGCGTTCAGGGGATTGATAAAAATATGCCATTACGAGTCTTTTGTGAATGGGAATGGGGGGGGGGGTCAATATCTGAGATTTTTATGAACGGGAGATTGTTGTATGCATGGTTGTCAAGTTTTTTAACGGCCCCCACACATTGCTATATACCATTTTTAAAGTATTTAAACGAAAAAGCTTCATTTTTAGGGGTTGCTTGATTAAGGCTTCATCTAAAGGAAATATGTAGAATTTTTAGGTACAATTTTTTTGCGAATGAGTTTCTATCATAATTTCAAGATGCATGACATGGATTGATTTTTTATTCCAATTTTTGTTTTTTTAATTTGGAAAATTTTGAAAAAATACACATTTTTTTAAAGTGTAGTATGTTTATTTAAAGTAACCTTTTAGGATTATACAACCTCCTTATCATCATTTCTTTCGTTCAAGGGTCTCTTTTCTGTCATTTCCATATCCTTTTTTTTAGAAGCCGTTTCTTCCTGATGCTCTCCGTTTGACTTGTCTTGAATACGTTTCCAAACTTTACGTAAAATTCCTTAAAAATTAAATATATTACGTTCACATGTAAAATAACATTTAAGTCTAACCCAAATTGTATTAAAATTTATACTCTTAAATGCATGCACAATTGTTTTTTTTAAAAAGCTTGACTGATTTAGTTGTACAAGTATTTTGAGTATATTAATTGTCGGTCATGAAAATATTAAAATAATGTTAATGAAGAGTGTGTACTTTGACTTAAAATGGCAAATTTGGTAAACTATGTATAAGTATTTTATATGAATTATTAATAATAATTAATTTTATTTTTTGTACCGATTACATGTTCAGCAAAATATCTTGAATTTAATTTTTTTTTTTAATTGATCTTTTTTTATTGCATTCAATCATAAATATTATGCCACAAAATGAAGCTAGACCTTTTTTTGCTTGAGCTATTCTTCATTCTATATTTTGGTAACATACTCAAGCCAACGGATTTGTCTTTAAAATATCAATTAGTAGAATATCAAATATGTACCATGTTGTTTTTTGCTCAATATGAAGCTTTACACGTTTTATTTTAAAATATTGATATGGTCATATATTTTAATCATATATATTCACATATAAAAATATTTATTTATATTGTTTCTTTCCAGTTTTCATATTGGGCTCGTTGAAATTTGCGCTTTTTATGAGAAAACATGCAAGAAAATGTTCAAAGTCGGTTAGCTTTTTTGGATAGATAAAAACACATATGTAAATCGTTGTGCCTACTCTTTCTCTTATTCAAAACACAATATTATTTTAAAAAGCACAACGCTTGCTTATAGTTGAATTTAATTTTTTTTTTTTCAAATTTAATGTTTAATTAAAGGTTGAAAAATGAAAAAACATTTTCTTAGAATAAAAAAAGAAAATATAATTAGAGTTGACGTCATAAACAAGAAGATGACGACCATTTCTTAATTTGCAAACAAGGAGGTAATTTTGTATGAAAGTTTTATAAAGTTGAAGATATCGTTAAAAAGTGTTAATTCTCATCATTCATAAACTTTAAAATAATAATAAACTATGATATAATTACCTTTCTTGTTTAAGACAAAGAGCACCACTAATGATATCAATATTATTGGGCTGATTGTTCCAATAACAATGCAAAGTAATTTAAGAAGCTCTTCCTTTAGACAAACTGGTTCACATCTATCTTTAAAAATAAAGATTTTTTTTTTTTTTTAAACTTTATAAAAAGTGTGGTGACTTAAAGAGAGAGTAGAAGATAACGATGGCGATAAATAGTGAGGGAGAGAGAGTGAGATAATTTGGAGGGAAAATAATATTAAAAAAAAGGATTTTGTTAATACATTCTATTTTGTATAATATTCTCCACATTTTTTTTCTAAATTTCCTTTTAGATGAAATACAGCCCTAAAATAGAGCATTCGTAGAGCATAAGAGTTAGATACAAAATTCAAAGTCTTGTTTTCACTTACCTTGTAAAACAGTAACATTTTCTCCCAATATAAAAACTTCTGTTTCTATTCCAGTGATATAGGGATACATGATTACAACTACGCGTAGGTCTTGTTGCATAACTAATTTGGAAATATCCAATGCACATTTGTACTGAATCACTTTTCCTAATTGAAGTTTATTTTGACTTGCGGCAGTTTCATTTTGAAGCTGTATTTCTCCCTGTGTATAAATTAAGTTATTATATACAGTACTGTGAGGAACAAAGGAACAATAACGGGATTTTTTAAGAAAAAAATATAGGAATAGACCCAACCTTATTTACAATCAGATGGTCAATTTTTGTTTTCAAAATATAATTCATCTGTCATTGATTTCATATTTTCTGAAACAAAATATTTAAAAAATCTAAGGCTAGTACAGGATTTGGCTAGGAAATTATGTTCTAGTTACAGAGCCTGTATGCATATATTGAGCTCAAAGACGACACTTTAAAAAAAACAAACAAATGCATGATTAAAAATTTAGATCTAAAAATGTTTTCAAGATTCTGGCCGTTCAAAAATATGCATGTTAAATGTATCTAATGTTTAATATTCGATATAATGAAAGAAATAAACGTTTTCAAATAAACAGCTACATTTTTAATGGGGTTGTCATACCATTTTAAAGAACTCCACCATGGAACAAGCTTATTGTATTTAGATGTAATATAGACACACTGAATTGTGCGTGTGTTTGTGTGTGTGTGTGTGTCTACAATCAAATTTTTTTTTGGATCAATTTCTGAATTTAAAAATGATCAACATAATTAACCGGTTTTAATGGATATTCTCAATCAGTGGAACAATATTTTTCTCTTCTTAACGTCTCAAAATGGTTGAATCATTTTTAAACAAAAATTCTTAACTAACTAAAATTGACCTCTAAGCTATTTTCTCAGAAACACACAATTTAAATAGATTCGTAGCCAGCGATGCTCATTATATTGTTGTTTTAACGTATGTCAGGATATGTAAATAAATGGTGGAGTAACTGTAGGTTGTTACGTAACGTATCTTAGCCCGGGTGGCAGTCATTCAGTTTTTTTATAAGATATGTATGGGAGCTTTTATTATGAAAAGAAGGAACGATTATAAATTTCCAAGGAAAGAAGCTCTCTTATTTCAAACAATTTTTGTCATTGGAGTCAGTTAAGCACTGGATGATTATAAACAAGCTCAAATTGAATGATGAAACGACTGAGCTGATCCCCAATGTCCACCGCTCAGAAGTGGTAAATAACCCAACATGACTTACTCTCTCAGGTGTTGGGGTTGAGTTTGCTCAACAGTGCGTAACCTGGGTGTCTACGTACACAGACCACTAACTTTGGAAAATCACATAAACATGCTTTGCAAGTGGATTTTTCTAGAGCTTAGTCATTTCAGACATTGCTTAGCATTCGACACATCAAAGAGGCTGATGTCTGCATGCATGCTATCATGCATTGACTGCTGCAATAATCTCTTGGTTGGTGTTCCAGCTACGCTCCTGAAATAAAATTCAAATTGCACAGAGATCTGCGGCTCGCACTGTTCTTCGCAAACGCAAATTCGACCATGCTAAATCACCTCTGCAAAGTTGCATGGCTGCAGGTCCACGCTTGGATGGAGTACAAAATTGCAACTTTGTGCTACGGCTGCTTACATGACCTAGCGCCATCTTATCTCAAAGCACTCATGAAGCCTTTTGTACCCAAACGACAGCTCCGCTCATCTGATAGGGGCAAATATCGATAACGCGAGTTCGCCTTGAGACTTACGGAAAGCGCACTTTCGCATTTGCTGGCGCAACAATTTGGAGCGCCCTTAATGTCGCACTCAGAAACAGCCAGACACTTGAGTCCTTTAAAACCGATTTAAAACACATCTATTTCACAAACACTTTCTGGGTGATGTTTGTCTACCATCTTTCTATAGTAAATTTATATTTGCTTGTGTTGCTTTAGGTTGAAAGTGATAAAAGACTTTGACTGGTTATGCTCGTATTTGTTTTTATAGTGTGGCATATTGTTTTTAAATATGCTAAATTATTGACAGTTTTTTAATTTTTAATTTTTTGTTTAAATATTGTGGTCTTTTTCAAATAAATTCTATTTCTTTTATTATTACTATACACCTATTTTGCACACAAATGACTGATTGTGATTACAAGCAAATTAATATTTACTAATTATCTTAATATTATAATAAACACCTCAAAGATATCAATACTTCTTTTGAAAGAATAATTGTTATTACTTAAAATTGATTTTAATAATAATAATAATAAAAATGTTTATTTGAAAAGCACGCTTCATCCCCAAAAGTCAACCATATTAAAAAGAGAAATAAAAACAAGCTAAAATTTACCACATTTAAAAAACAGACGCAACAATATGAAACCACATACGAGCTTACCAAGTCAAAGTCTTTCAACACGTTTCAACCATAAGCAACACAGGCCAATATACATTAACTGAAATTTAAGAGATGCTTGCAACCACATGTTCCTAAAAGGATACTATTTTGATTTTTTTGTTTTGTTTTTATTTTAATACTTTAAAAAAATCACGTACTGTATTGTCGTAGGCAATGAACTTGCATTTTGGGTCTGGGTAAACACCTAAAGCAGTACATGAAATAATCACTTTATCGTCCGCAAGAGGTCCTTTATGACAAGTTAAATTGTAAGGTCTAACTGCAACAAAAAGGAATAAAAACTGTTTTTCATCAATTTTATGGAATTTAAGGTATTGAAATAAAAGCAATATTTACTTTATAATTATGTATTTTAAAATATGCATGCTAAAAAATTGGAATATCCTCACAAAAAAGTTATACATTAACTTCGTATACAATAAAATAAAAACATGATAACTGTAATAAATTTAAAAAATAGAGTATGAAAGTTTAAAGCGATACAATGAAAATAAACCTACCGATAATATTGGGTCTATAAAGAACTTTAGAAATGATACTCCCTGATACATTTTTTACAACACAATAGTAAGCTGTGGATTAATACACAGAGATACGTTGAATTGGAAAATTTTCTTAAACATATCTTAAAAACACCAAACTTAATAAACTGACGGTATAAACACATTTTACAAGTAATAAAAACATAATACTCATATATATCTGTATATTTTTTAAGAATATCTTTTTAAAAATAGCTTTGAGTACTAATATATTAATTGTAAACTAAGCTTCATTGATACGTATACATTAAAATGCTAGGTGCAAATGACAATCATGTATCCTAATAATATTATCTGAATGGATTTAACATTTATTTGAAGATCAAAGGGCAATTAAAACGTTCAGAAATTATTTAAGGTTATAAACATATTGTTATATTTTATTAATATTTATATTATTATTATAATAAATTAAAATATTACTGATTTTCAAAAAAATCGATTTTAAACATTCGTATTTGTTATCGTCTTTAAACTATTTTTTTTTTTAAATTATACTTTAAAAGTTTAATTTTTTTAGGATTTATCAATTGATAAAAACAAAAATGACAACTAATACCATTCTATCAATTACATTTTAAAAAATTGTATGACATTTTACTTTTTAACAATTGAATATGTTTCGTATTATAGTTACTTACAAATTGCATTTTGAGAAACGTTGAAATGAACGATATTTGAAGTAGGTAGTATAGGTTGTTGATTTTCATCTAACCAAACAATTAAATCATTTCTAACGCTGAAATTAGAATGTGCACATGTGCAAGTTACGCTTGTTCCTACTTCAATAATCGGAGGACAATCTGTCAAATTCACAATTGGATGTCCTAGAGAGAAAAATTATAGAAACATACATTTATCTTAAAATATTTTGATAAATTTTGTTATACATATTAAAAAATAATCCAAAAAAGTCATACTTGTATTCTTGATATAAATATATTTAAAATTATGTATAAAGTGAACCCACGTGCGGAGTTACTGATCTTTCATCGAGCGCCTCCCCAGGTGGCGGATAGGGGAAAGCCCACCACATATGGAGGGTACCAGGGAAATAAAATACCTGGAGTGGAAAAAAATCAAAACCTATTGCCTTGTAGGAAGTGGAGGGATCCACAAAGGCTAGCGAACCCAATGCAAAAACTAAGGCAGCTATCCAGAGAGCTGTAAGTGGCAACCCCCTAGACGGTTGTGCGCAGGGTTAACAACTCAGCCACGTAAAAAAAAAAACAACTTTACGAAAGCCAAGCAACTGAACAATACCCGGACTGATACCAATGGAAATCGACCTATGCATGGATATTAACATGATTTTTGGATTGCAACTTGGAATGTACTAAGCCTGTTTAGAGCAGGAGCCTTAGCCAACCTTGTAAATCAGATTGTCAAATTTAAAATATCTATAGCTGCATTGCAAGAAATTCGATAGAAAAATTCAGACATCCTCAAGACAAAAGAATACACCATATTTTATAGTGGTAGCAACACCAACACACTAGGAACAGGATTTGCAGCGAAAAAAGAAGTGGTCAGTGCAGTCATAGGCTTCAAACCAGAGAACTAAAGATTGTGTTCTTTGCGTGAGCGAGGAAAAATGTTCAATACAACACTAATAAATGTACATGCTCCAAAGGAAGACACGGAAGATCAGGATAAAGAATCCTTCTATGACACACTGGGAAAGATCTACGAAAAGGCACCACGACATGACATTAAAATCGTGATTGGAGACTTCAATGCCAAAATAGGAAAAGAAAAGGTGTTCTTGCCAAGTATTGGCAAGGAAAGTCTGCACGAAGAATCCAGTGACAATGGGATCCGACTCATAGACTTCGCGGTAGGAAAAGGGATGTCAGTTAGCAGCACCAAGTTTCCGCACAAAAATATACATAAAGCAACGTGGAACTCACCAGATGGAATCACCAGCAATCAAATCGATCACGTTTCAATAGATCGAAGACATGGATCAGATATATTAGATGTGAGAAGCCTTAGAGGAGCAGATGTGGACTCGGACCATCTACTTGTAAGGGTGAAATATTGGCAGAGGATAAGCTTAGTTCACAATGGTCGTAGTAAAAGAGAGAAAAGATACGATTACCAAAAGCTGCCCAAAGACCCATTAGCTGCAAAAGCTTACCAGAGTAAAGTAGAAGCACAATTAGAAGCATCGCACAACTAAATAAACGGGGGAAATGGGGAAAACAACATAAATGATCAGTGGGATAGGATAAAGATGCCATTAAAAGATCAGCAGAAAAAGTAGTGGGATTTCAGCAAGCCAACAATAGAGTAGGCTGGTACGACAATGAATGCAGAGAGACTGTGGAAGAAAGAAACAAAGCACGAATGATCATGTTACAAAGAAAAACGAGAAAGACAATACAAGCATACAAGGAAGCCAGAAGGAAAGCAACAAAAATGTATAGGAAGAAAAAGAGGGAATGGGAAAAGGATAAACAAAGGAAATAGAAGATTTATCAAGAGAGGGAAATATAAGAGGAATGTACTTGAAGATAAAAGATGAAAAAAATGGATACCAAGCCAGACCGCAATTGTGTGAGAGCCACAATGGAAAATTAATCACGGAAAATAGTAGTATTTGAGAGGTGGGCTGAATATTTTGAGGACATACTGAATGCAGACAATGGATAAAAAGAAGATTATCAACTCCCACAGGGAGGACCAGACCCGTTTATACAATTCCCACCCTAGAAGAAACCAAAGAGGTAATTAATTATATGAAAAATCACAAAGCCCCCGGACAAGACCTTATCACAGCAGAACTGATTAAATATGGAGGAAAAGAACTACACAATCGGATACATACACTTAAAACTAAAATTTGGCAAGAGGAGAAAATCCCGACAGAATGGGAAACAGCATTAATAACCCCAATACACAAGAAAGGCTCCAAACTTCAGTGCACAAACTACAGAGATATCGCCCTATTAAATGTTACAAACAAAATACTGACGAGACTTATTGCCAAAAGACTACAACCTTACACTGAAGAAATACTAGGTGATTACCAATGCGGATTCAGGCCTAACAGATCAACGACTAATCAGATTTTCACCATTCGCCTATTAGAGAAATGCTATGAATTTAATATACCAGTACATCAACTCTATGTCGACTATAAAATGGCCTATGACAGCATTTATATGAGACTCTACAGGAGTTTGGGATACCCAACAAACTGACAAGGCTAATAAATGTAACACTAAACAACTCAAAAAGCAAAATGAAGATTGAAGGAGAATATTCAAGGGAATTTCAAATTAGACGAGGCCTAAGACAGGGAGGCACACTGTCTTGTATGCTCTTTAACCTAACATTGGAGAGAGTTATTAGAACATACACATTGACACTCGAGGAACGATAATGGGATACTTTCTGAGGGAAACTCAAGACCCACAACAAACGGGCACACAACCAACCACTTCAGTATCTTGCATATGCTGATGACATAGCACTTCTAGGGAAAAGTATAAAAGACATATCAAAATCATTTATTGAATTAGAAGACGCATCTTTACAAGCAGGGCTGGAAGTTAACAACCAAAAAACAAAATACATGACCATGATAAGAGAGGAACAAACAGCTGAAACAATTAAAATTAGAAGCAAAACTTTTGAAAAAGTAAATTAATTCAAATACCTAGGATCTTTGTTAAATGAAAGAAACGAATTACTAACAGAAATAAAAGAAAGAATATCAGTCGGAAACAGGGCATACATCAGTAGTCAGAAAATACTCTAAAGTAAAAACATTACAAGAGAAACAAGGAAAACTATTTATATAACTGTGATCAGACCAGTTGTAACATATGCAAGTTAAACTTGGACCCTAACAAAAACAGCAGAAAATCTATTAAACACATGGGAGAGGAAAGATTTCAGGAAAATATTTGGGCCAACAAAGGATGAATTTGGATGGATAATACGAACCAACCAGGAATTATACAGTCTATATCAGGATCCCACATTAGTAGCAGAAATAAAAATAGGCAGGCTACGCTGGGCAGGACACCTAGAGAGAATGCCAAATGACAGAGGAACGAAGAGGTTACATCACCAATACCCCAGAGGAAAAAGGCTCAAAGGCAGACCTAGGCTTTGGTGGATAGATGATGTGGAAAAAGATCTACAGCAGCTGAAAGTCCAAGCATGGAAAAGAAAGGCATTAGTTGGGTCTGAGTGGAAGGAAGTAGTGAGGCAGGCCAAAGCCCTAAATGGGCTGTAGCGCCACAGGGATGGATATAAAGTGAGCCCATGCACAAAATAATATTATTTGCGGCCACCAGTTAAACAGAAAACATCATTTATGAGCAATAAATTAGAACTACCCAATTCTATCTCAGATGTAATAGTGGTTCCAAAGTGGCGATCTGTATCACTTCCATTTGGATACATAGTAACTGACACTTTGTATGTTTCATTTCTGAAGCTGCTCAAAGGTAGAGATACTTCACATGAACTTTGATAATAATGTACCCGTCCTGTCACGATGATGTGTTTGTAGCTTACAGGAAGTTTCGAAATAACCTTGTTCATCTATTTTTGTGAAGAAAAATAAGAAAATACTTACATTATATAAATTGAAATTAAAACATAGCAGCCAAAAAAAGATACTTTTGACCTGTCTACCAGGACGTTCAAAGGCATTTAAAACACATGTATACCAGTGGCTCTCAACCTTCCTAATCCCGCGACACTTTAATATAGTTCCCGTGGTTGTGACGACCCCCGACCGCAAAGTTAATTTCGTTGATACGTCATAACTGTAGAGTATATGTGTTTTCTGATGGTCTTAGGCGACCCTTGGGAATTGTCGCGACCCACAGGTTGAGAACCGCTGATGCATACGATTTGCTCTGCTAATCTTTGCGATGGTATAGTCACATGCCTATATCTTGCTAACGTACCACTGGCCATCTTATTCCTGACGAAGCTAAAGTTATATTTTGTTTGCAAAGGTAACTGCCAGGGAGCATTGATCTGCCATCTTGGTGTAATCAAGGTACTTTAGGTTCTTATTATGAATATATGCTTAAAAATTAAACGTATTAATCGGAATTGCGAATAGTTTCTGGCACATACTTTTTCTTAACATATTCAACTTTGATTCATGTACTTTATATTGTTCTTATAAATGAAACAAATCATTCAATGATTTTTTACATCTTTATGCGGTTAAAGTAGCTAATGATTAGCACTAAGGATTTGCCCCTCAAGTTACTATTAAATAGTTTTACCCCTTTGCGGATGTTGGTAATGGTTCCAGTCACCATGATGTAGATATTCCTTTATTCCCCAATTACTTTAAAAACAGTCCTGTTTATTGTGATTATTGAAATAATTACAGAAATGAAAACTAGTAAACTGTTTTATTTAAGACTTATTTTTCTTATTAAATAATATAATTACACTGATTGCAGATTTCTAATTATTTTTACTGGTTCGAATCATGATATAAACAGCACATGAGTTATGATCTGGATTTAAACGTCTTCAACAGTCTAAGATTGAAAGAAGCCTATCAGAATTTAACAATTATGCCAACAGAAATGTTATACAAATAGTCATATATGCTTTTCTAGCTGATATATAAGCTCCTTGGGGCACTCCAGACTTTATACTACTAAATAGTTTTTGGTATAAGCAAAAATATAAAAGAGGTTAGGTTTCGTCTCCATCAGAATTTGGCCATGTATGATCAGTTTTAAATACTTTTTTTACCAGTGATCTGGTTTTCCAAATTTAAAAACAAATATTTACTTCAAAATTTAATATTTCCTGTTAACCTTATTCTTAAAATTCTTAGACTTTGCCAAACGGTACCTTAAAAAAAGCTTTATGTCCCATGTGTATATCTTCTGGTCTAGTCCTACTAAGATAAGTTGTGATTTTATTCATTGTTGACTATATTGTTTTAGTCCACACAAATATTTGGCTGCCAACGTTTTTTTTTCCAATTTCTTTTGTTGTTATTCTCACACAATGCCCATACTAATTAATATGATTTAATTTTTAAAAAAATATTATCAAAAGTAGAAGAAATTCAACGTCATTAAAATATTAAGGTTAACAATAATCAGACGGAGTTTGTTAGTTTTTTTTTTTTTGTTTTTTGCACACTTTATAGACACAATTTTAATTATACCATAGTGACGTTTATTTAACAAAATTACGACAAATATTTTATTATTCATTTAAGTATTAAACATACATAAATATATTTAAAAGACAAAACTAAGAAACACACATTCATAGTTGTTATCATTAAAAGTATGTGTTTACCTCAATATCATTGGTGAGCAATTGGCATTTTGCTTCAGGGTAAATCATTTGAGTTGAACAATTCAGTTTTACAGCACCATTTACCGTATAGCTTTCGCAAGTCATTTTGAGTGGCATAGCTTAAATTAACAAGAATGCAATTTCAATATTGTCTAATTGATGATAAATGCCTTATTGATTTAGCAAGTGTATTTATATTTGCTTAATATTTATATATATATATATATATATATACACACAAAGCAAAAAAAAAATGTTGAGGAAATTTATGTTTTATAGAAACTTGATGTAACAATGTAAAATTTGTAGTTTTCACTGAAGTAAGAATATATCACATCGAAATACACACTAAAATATAATTTGAAAAAAATATTTAAGTTTGAAAAATTACATGCTACCATTAACTGCAGAGAATTTATCATTGTAAAATGAATCATTGCAACATAGTTTTTCAATAGTATGGTTATCATTGTGCGGTTCCGAATGTATATATTTATTTTGTTTGTCTCTTAGTTTTCTTTATCTCATCCCAGGCTTTCAAACCTACTACTACAACCATTAAATACTCTATCTATATGCTAAGCACTATAAAAAAATATGTCATTATCACAATTCCCTTTAAAATCATAGTTTCAAAAGAAAGCTAAAATCTTTACAAACCAATCTACCAAAAAAAAATGTTCAATGTTCGGATCAAAAGACTGGAAATCAACCCATCTCTTCCCCTCAGGCTAACAATCTTCTTCATTAGAGGTCTACGCCTCCGTCCAACCGTATGCAATGCTCTCTTCCATACCAACCACTTTCCTGGGAAATCTTAAAAAATATTTGAGGACATACCGATACCGTATATTTCAATGAAGCTCAAATAACAGCGAAAGACAATTATTACGTCAATATGTTATTCACATTCCTATGCTATTGGTAACGCTGCGCAAAATAATTAAGAAGTTATGATGATCCATTAATATGACCTACCCTGATTTATCTTTATAATATATTAATGAAGATCCATACCATCATGTTTGACTAAAATGTTGATATTATTGAAAATAACACCAAATTATATTATAACTTTGTTTGAAAAATATGGTTAAATAGCTATTAAGGTATCACAATGGTTTTAGTGCTTTATTATAATTAAACAAAAAGATACTCACAATATACTTTCATCGTGCAAGACAAGAACTCTTTTAGTGACGAATTGTACCTTAATGTCCAGCAGCCTTCGTATGTAAAACCCGGATCACGAGACATGTTCTTTATTGTTACCGTAAGGTTATACATGTCAGAAATGTTTGTTAAATATATTTTAGCTAGACCAGGGAGTATTGACACACATCTTACTGTTCTCATTTCACAAAATCCAATAGTTGAGTCATGACTTTCAACGTTGACTCTAACTTTTGTGTTATTCGTTTTCCAAATAAATGTAAGGTTATAGGGTTTGTTCTCTAGGGCAGGATCACAGCGAGTTATAGTTGTAAAATTGGCTAAAATAACAAAAATATTTGCACATAATAAATTCATAATATGCTTTTTTGAATGTTGGTAGTTGCTGCTTTTCATGTTTACATTAAATTTGTCTTTTCTTAAGTATATCTCTATAAACGAATATTATGATTAAAACTTACGTTTAGAACTTAAAAAATGTATTTCAAATTTATTTAAGAATTGAATAAGAAGATAAACAATATCTCCTTTAATAATTGCATGGATTTTGTCCACATTCTTAACCTACTAAGACAAATATTTTATAAAGATTTCTGAATTGTGCTATGACATAAGACTAAATATTAAAATAAACTTTCAGAAAATGGCAAGTTATTGAAGTGCAATTCTTTTTATATATTCATGTTTAATTTCTGTTACGCATGTTTAATTTCTGTTTTATTTTAATACAAAGTTGAGTTGTTTTTTTTAATTAATTTTACATAAGTCTCAACTTTTATTTCCGGCAAAAAAAAAGTGAATTTAAAATCTTAAAATGAAATTTTCCGTTGGAATACATACAAAAAAACTACTTGGATTACGGTTTTAATACAGAAAGAATTATATATAAACTACATACCTCTCAATTCACATTTTGATGGATACATACTTGCAATAAACAATAAGATTCCTAATCGAACAGTGTTGATCATTTTCATCAAAAACTCTATAGATTTGAAAGATATATTATTTCGGTTAAAACATAAGCGCAATTAACTTTCTTAAGTCTACAGACGAATTTAAAGATAACATTGTTTTACATTATTTATCTTTTCAAATTATTTTTGTACCTACTCCCAGAAGTAAAAAAAAAAATTGACATATATTGCCCTGAAAAGAAAAGTATGCACGGTTCTCGTGAACATGCAAAAAAGCTCGTGATCAAATTAATAATAGCATGTGTCTGCAAATCACATGTAGTAGAGAAAGAATACTTTTTTTTAAAAGTGTTGTTTTTTATCTTAGAAAACCAGATGGGTCAAGAGAAGACATGTTTATTTAGGACAGAGAGGCTTTTAGGAACAAGAATGATTGAATAAGTGAGGTCTATAAACACTAGTATAATATGCAAATTGATATTTGATAGTTTTAAAGTTACAAAAAATAAGCTTTCTGCACTAAAAACACAAAATGACTATAAAAGTATATCTAAGACATTAGATACTGTGAATGATATGGACCTGGACAGCCATAAAAAAAAACTCCAAACATTCGGGCTCTATGAAGGATGTGTTGTGCGGGGGACGAACACAACTATTTTCATTCGAAAGCGACACATTATCTCATCCAACAACACCTGAGGTTGGACACTCATCAAAATCTGTTACAGCTTTAACGGAACAATTTTCTTTCAAAACAGAAATTATTTATCCGATTTACCCAATGGAAATGACCGAGCTACAGAATTGTGATCATATAAAAGACGAATTTTACTAAAGCAGCATAATGAATCAAAATTTTTGGAGACTTTAATGCTAGGTTGGTAACTGAATAAGAAACCTCGCAATCTTATAATAGTCATCACTGTCTAGTAATATTTAATGATAACGAAGAATGACTTCTTGAATTGTTCTGGTCCCATGTTTTCTGTGTTAACAACACACTTTTCAAGTGCAAAAAAATCCATCAGGTGCCATGGCCACACCCACGTTCCCGTCTATGATATCAGCTAGACCTGCTAATCACTAGACGCGTGGATCTAGCCAGTGTACTTCGCACCCGCAGCTACCATATTGGCGTCTGCGACACTGACCATTCTCTATTAACAAACAAAATACGAATAATGCTCAAAATATTGCACAATGATTTTTTTTTTTACTAGGTATTAACCTCCACTTTTCAAAGAACCCATAAACATCGCAGCCCAGCAGTTCACAAAAAAGTTGCAGGATACCCTCATTAAATACCCTTGGCTTCAGAAAATGGGAATGCAAGGACCATTTACGAAGTCATCAAGAAGGAATTAGGAAAACACACTTCAAAAAATAGTACCCAACAATTCCAAGACAGGTCAAGTCATCAACCGATCAAATTCAGCGTTCGTGGAGCATTATCTTGAACTTTGCGCAGCAATGAACAGTAACCGAGAATGCTCTGAATAATATTCCCGTCTAGTCAATAATGAAAGAACTTGGTGAAGAAATAACATTGCAGAAGCTCAAAAAAGAAATTGATTAACTTGCTGATGGGGAAGGAAATTGACGGCATTGCCCCAGAAGTCCTGAATAATGGAAAAGCTATATGACCTCAGCCCTTACATGCGCTCCTCTGTCTGTGTTGGGAAACAGGTCACATTCCCCAGTACACTAGAGACGCAAACATCGTAACACTGTACAAAATAAAGCTGGCCGAAGTGATTATAATAAATATAAAGGAATTTCTCTTCATTGCTTAGTTGGAAAGACGTTTGCCCCATTTTGCCCTTAAACGCTTGCAGATTCTAGCAAACTGCATTTACCCAGAGTCCACGTGTAGCTTCCGAAGTGGCCGTTCGACTACAAACTTGACATTCTCGTAACGCAAATTATTGAAGGATAAATGTCATGAACAGAATATGCCTCTTTATTTGTCTTTTATAGTTCTGACCAAGGTTTTGACATGGTAAGTCGGAGAGTCTTTTCAGTATTTTGCATATAATGGGTTATCCCCCATGACTGCTCACAATCAGTTAGTATTTTCAAGGACAAAGCACAACATAGTAACCGTCAATGGCAAGGTCTCTGAGTCATTTCCAGCCAGCAATGTTTTAAAACAAGTTTGCTTTTTGGCACTAACACTCTTCTCCATTTTCTTCTCGATGCCTGTCCAAATTTACTTCAAGGTCTATGAAGACAGAGTGTACAGCCATGACAGAAATCATCGTAGATTATTCAATATCACCCACCTTCGTGCAAAGATAAAGGGTAAAAATGCACTGATTAGTAGTACTTTATTTCGCTAAAGATGGCGCCTTAGCATCGCATAAGCAAAACGGTCTTTAGCGCCTAGGTAATCACCTCTCACACGCATGTAAAGAGTTTGGACGGTCAAGTAGTCTACAGAAAACAAACGTCATGATGCAAGAAACACCATCCTCTCTTATCATATCTATTTAGGGCAATAATTTGTTGATTGCTGAGCGTTTAAACATTACCTCGGAATTAATATGCCTAGTTCTCTCTCCATTGACAAAGAGGTGAACATCAGGATTACATAAAGCAACAGCAAAGATTTCTGCGTCTCATTTTTTTCATTCGATGGCAGGACTAGGGAACTAACACAGAAGTTTGGAACGTGAAAATTTTGTATCATATTCACCGGAATGAACGTGATAGACCTTTGCTGGTTAGGACATGTAAATAGAATGGAGAAAGGCAGTATTCCAAAGATTCAGCTGGGACTTTGGCAGAAAGGGCAGACTTATTGGACAGCCACGGCTGCGATTTATGGACGTAAGGGAAGCCAATATAGAAATAAACGAATGGGAAATCATTGCTGAGCATTTTTCCAGCTGGCGAAGGGCAGTGCATGAAGGAGTCAAAAATGCAGAAGATAAGCAAAACGAAGACCTTACAACAAACATAAAAATGCGGTGGGCCAAATCTAACCAGGTGCCAATTTACTCCTGTGAGAAATGAATCCGATACTGCCATTTCAGGATCGGCCCTGTGAGAAATTTGATGAAGGTTACGTAGCTACATCCTCGTGTCGTTTAGACCGAAGGATGTCATAACAAATATATATTACAATCATTAAAAAAAAATAACATTTATCACTTTAGCAACCGAGCGTTTTAATTCAAATTCATTTTTGGTTTGTTTTGAAATCAGATTGGTTAAAAAATTAAACACGTTATAAATTGAATGAGTATTTGTGTGATTAGATTGAATTAAGTATTATTGGGATTCATATTTTATGTATAAGTGTATAAGTAGTGTTACCTTTACAATAATATGTAAACAAAATTTTTCATTAACAATGTGCAAATTTATTTTCTAAATTTAGCATATTAAATTTATATGAAACGTTTTAGAGTTAAATAATAAGTAAAAATCATTAATACAAATACGTTCAATCATATGAATATGCGTACATAAATATATATATATATATATATATATATATATATATATATATATATATATATATATATTTATATATATATATATATATATATATATATATATGTGTGTGTGTGTGTGTGTGTTTTTTTATATATTTTATAAAAATAAAATAAATATTTTTTTTTTTTTTAATATGTGTATATATATATATATATATATATATATATATATATATATATACATATATATATATTTATATATTTATATATATATATATATATATATATGTATGTGTGTATGTGTGTGTGTATGTTTGTAAATTTATTACAAAAATGAAATAAACATTTTTTTTTTCTTTAAAAAATAATTTACCTTTACCAAAGATTAAAAATATAGCCAGGTTTAAAAAATGTTTTACATGTTCAACCATGTCCAGGCAACGCTGAGTTTATAGTGGGAATTCCAGTTATTTCTTGTATCATTAACATTTACTATCGGGGTATTCCGATTTTGCATTTCATTTGATATATTTATTTTTAAAAAAAAATTTTTTCTATTAATCCTCCTAATCCCATGTCCCTTAGTCCTTGGACCGTTGGGGCATCACAGATGACATGTGAACCATCCTCCTCCTTTCCTCTCTGTCTTCAGTACTACGCACTGCATCGCCCAGTGTTAGTCCTGTCCACTCTTTGATGTTATCCTCCCATCTTTTTTCTTTGTCTTCCTCTTCTTCTACCTCCTCGTGTGGTGCCCTGCAATATTTCTTTTGCAAGCCCTTGTTTCGTTGTTACGTGGCCGTACGATTGTAATTTGCGTTTTTTCACAGTCACAAGTAGGTCATCGTACTCCCAAATTGCCTGACGAACCCTTTCTTTCACTGTACCATTGGGATAAAAAAATAGTGCTAAATCCGAGGACGGCTGCCACGGCGTCTTTTGCGTGTTTTTTATAGTTGCAGTGAATTAAGGTTTACGTTAGGTTGAGGGATCGATTTAGGGTTCAGGTTAGGTATATGGATCTATTGAGGGTTCAGGCTAGGCATAGGGATCGATTTAGGGATACATTCGTGATATTCGATGAAATAGTGGCAGGCGTCCCTATTGTTTACCAAAAATGGCTATCATCTAAATAATGATCTATATAATTTGCAAGAAATGTTTATTGCAGTTTTAATTGGGTGGCTATTTCGCTTTTATTTTTTCTTTTAAATTTAAATGACATTTCAATAGTAAACTTATAATTAAACAGCTATACAACTTGTTAATTTTACGCTGTACAATTATCCAGCTTATTTTTTTCCTTGCTGATAAGGTAATCGCATAAATGTAGGATTACCATCAGTCCCAATGTTTAGAACAGGATCAGTGTGAGTATCTATCACCAATGGTGATATCTTGTGATAAAGCAGGTTAACGCCTATGGTAAATCTTTAACTTAAGGCCAATTACAAAGTATATAATTTTATGCATGCGTATGTGCCCAATTTATTCCGAGTTTGTCATCTATTGTATTTAATTAAAGTATGCTAGAGGGTAACAACAAACTTTTCAGAAACTGAATCGTTTGTGCTGTGATCTTATTTATGCTTTCATATTTCTCACACTATTTACTGTTTAAGAAATATGTTCATACCGTTTTGCAACATATATGAAAACATTAGTAGAGACGTTCAAAGACAAATTACTTCAAAATCTAGCTTATACTAGAATAAAAGACCCGATGTTATTAGAATAATAACGGTAGTTCCATTGCGATAATTTCTAACTGCCATTGCAAAAACTCCTCACAATTCCTAAATTTAAAAAGAAGAATATATCATTAAAAATTTAAGCGCACTTTTGCCTTTTTTTAAAAACATGATACATTATCAGAAAATCGTAAAACAAAGAATTCTTTTATCTCAAGAATTTCACGCCTATAACAGACTTTAGTGTCTTTTAAAAAAAAAAAAAAATTTAATCTCATAAAAGTACACATCTCTTTACTTTTTGCAAATATATTTTCATTTTTTAAAAGTAAATATTAACCCATCTCTATTTTTCAAATTTATTGTTTAATTGTGTAAAATGATTGGGTTTTGATATTTATGGGTATACATATATACAAGTACCCACGATTTGTTAACGCCATTGATTTTCTTAATTGGTAAATATATGTATATTTGCAAAAGAGAATATAACATATGTAATACCATAGTAGTTAACTATGTTCTCATCCACGAGAAAATTTACACATCTTTTTTCCTAACTACAACATGTATTTACCAAAGAAAATTAATTATTTATCAAAATTATTCCTTTAATTTGAGAAGTATCCTGTGCTGCCTTGCGCAAAATGAACCCTATTTGTAAAAAGAGAATGTAACATCATTTTTTCACAAATGATAAACGATAGGATTTAAATATTTTTTCATCTACGGAAAAATGTACGCATCCCATTTCCTACCTCCGATATGAATATACCCACGAAGGTTATTTATTTATCAAATTCATTCTTATATTTTGAGACGTATCTTGGGCTGCCTGGGCAAAATTGACATATCCCTCCCCCACCAAGATTTAAATAAATTTAGAAAATCTTCAACCAGATTGTAGTCCCTTCCATACCGAAACTAACATCTTTAGCACTTCAAATGGTTCGTTCTTATGTGTATGAAGTATAAGTGGATTAGTGAATGCTATTTGGCTATGTAGTTGAACTACACTGATTGAGTTAAACCGCATTTTCTTATTAGAATTATATTTAAAGGTTATGGTTAGTTTTTATTACATTATAAATTAAATAAAACCATATTTTTGGAATAAAAAGACACACCTTTTTAAATGTAAACATATACAAAGCAAAAATGTGTCTGTTTTTTATTAACAATTTACAAAGCAATCAATATCATTTATTTATTTTACTTTTTGGAAAGGAAACTACATTATCAGTTTTGTCACACACGGTTATTAAATTTAAAGAAACCTAAGAGTTTTGGCGAAATAGGGTATTCGTGCTCTGACGTCATTTGCTTGATTATTGATAGCAAATTAATTTTAATTTTATATCGCAATATTAACAACGCACTAAAACACGCACTAAAAAACGCCTGATGCTTCGGTTTTCCCGATAAATGTGATTACGGTGTAATTCTTTTGATCATGACTTTTTTTATATTAACATTTTTTTTTTTATAACTTTCAAAGACATATAAAATGCTCAAAATAGTTCCTTAGTTGATAATTTAAATGTATTTGTAATTTATAATAATATAACTTTAACTTTTCATAAAATAAAAGAAAATTTAATATATTTTTTGCGCATTTAAATTTATTCGATTTCCTGTAAATAATAGAAACTAACAATGATTGTTTTTATTAATCTAAACGTACTTAAATCGTATCGACCATTTAGCTTTATGTCACTCTAACTCATTATTATATATACTTTCATTAAGATCAGGTTATGGTCAGTCATAAGGTAACAGGTGGATTATTTGGTCGAGGCATCGTATTCAAAGATTTATCATATTTAAAATGGCAATTACAGACATTTTAACTTATTTGCAAATGAAATTTTACGTTGAAAACACAACATCACTTACTCTCTCAGTTATATAGATTGCGTTTGCTCAAACCTTTCGAAACCTTGGTGTCTACTTAGACAGAACACTAACTATGGAAAATCACATTAACATGCTTTGCAAGGCGATATTTCTATAGATGTGCAGGATTAGTCATATCAGACCTTTCTTAACACTACATGCATCAAAGAGGCTGATGTCTGCATTCATGTTATCACATATGGACTACTGCAATGCTCTCTTGGTTGGTCTCCCAGGTACGCTCCTGGATAAAATTCAAAGAGCACAGAATAATGGGGCTCGCATTCTTTTTGGCAAACGCATATTCAAACATGCTAGAACCCTTCTGAGAGAGCTGCAGTGGCTGCCGGTCCGCCCTGTCATAGAGTACAAAATTATAACTTTGTGCAAACGCTGCTGACATGACCTGGCGCTGTCCGATCTCAAAGAACTCATGACGCCTTATGTACCCAACAGACAGCTCCGCTCATGCGATAGTCGAAAAATATCTATACCTCGTATTCGCCTTGAGACTTACGGAAAGCGCACTTTTACATTTACTTGCCCAACAATTTGGAACGCCCCCTGTCACTCTTAGAAAATCAAGACACTGGAGTCCTTGAAAACAAATTTAAAAACACATCTATTTCGCAAATACCTTCTGGGGTGATGCTATATGCAATTTTTTTCCAGTTAATGTATATTGGTTTGAGTTGCTTATGGTTGAATTTTGGATGATAGACTTTGACTTGGTATTCTCTTATGTATTTTTTATATTGTTGCATCTGTTTTTAATTTGGTAACTTATTGTTTTTTACTATGGTTGACATTGTACTGTGCTTCGAGCTTTTGGGATGAAGCGTGTTTCGCAAATAAACTTTATTATTATATTAACTATTTTGTTTTTTTAAATTATTATTTATGCTTTCAAAGGGAAATGACATCATATCAGCAATGATCTGTCTCAAGATTGCTAAATTGAAAGATGCTGGCGACACTATAATTTCGTATGGTAAGCCTATATAATTTACAACCCAAATTAAATGTTAAATACTATTATTATTTTGATGAAGAAATTTTATTCACTATTGTAAGTATTTCTAAAGATGAAATAAGGTATCAGTTCTAACATGTATGTTGACATTAGAAAAATTTCAAATTTGATCAGTACAATGAGCCTTTACTAATCTATGTAAGGTTGTCTTAAACTTTTATTGCGGGCGATAACCTCGCTACCACATACGACAAATCGTTGATGGTTACATCCTTTTTTGTATTTTACATTAATAAATTATTTATGGTTTTTTAAGTTCTCAACTGCTATAGACTCCTCTGAAAATTAAAGAGGTCTATACATTAAAAATCATTCACATTGTTTAAATATAAATTTTATAATGAACATAAAAAGTGTAATTAGAAATGTAGATTTTCTTTTTATTTGTTAATAAGTAAGGGACGCAGCAATCAGGCTATGTAGAAAGAAATACGCAAAATTAAGTATTAGGGAAACCTGAAAAAGGGATGTAGCAAGGCAATGAGCTTTTCGTCAGTAGCCTTTTTCAGCAAACCAAAAGCGGTAAAAACAATTTTTTTTTAAAAATAATTAAAAACTACATTTATTTTGGCATTAATAGGTATATGATAGAGCAATATCAAATAATTAATCCTATTTTAGTAAATGACTTCATAAACTTGTTTAGGATGTAAGGTCATTCTTAATGAGCAAAAACGAGAATAAATAGTTTGTAACAACCAAAACAAATGAACGTTTTTCCTCCCTCTCAAATACACAATGATATACAAAATAAATTTTAAAAAATGACACCAATAATATATAAGATTTAAGCAGAGCTGTAAAAAACGTATACAAATATGGAACGTAAAAAAAGGAAACATTTTATATGATTCAATAGGAAATTCAATGTATATGCATTTCTGCAATAATAAATATTTTTTTATAATATATCACATCATTAAATCAGAGCCGTTCTTCGGAGTTTGGGGGCGCAAAGCTGGGAGCTTAGGTTGGGAGCCCCAAAAGGTGGGTAGAACTCCCTCGAGCTGAGGAGAAAACCCCACACGGGGGCCCTTCATGTTCGGGGCCCTACGCGGATGCGTAATCAGCGTATGCCTAAGAACGGGCTTGATTAAATATCACAAATATTGCTGGTGGTTTTTATAAATGTGTTCACATTTAAATCAGATTTAATTTGAAACAATTATAAACCTTTTTTTTAAAATGGTTTTTGTCTTCTTATTATATCTGAGGGGTCCCCGATCAATTTGTTGATAAATCTCGCTCTTGGTTTAAATTCAGAGTTTGCCTTCTCTTATATGGGTTGCCTTCCAAGTCTAACGAGTCCCAGTCACGCGGGTTTTTTTGGGAAGCTGGCTTTGGTGGGGATTGAAATTGAGACCACCATCTTTTTTGTTTGAGACAATTTAGGCCGCTGGGCCACCCAGGACTCTAGTCTAATATTTACATAATTTAATGTTTTTTTAATACAGTAATGAAATTGATTTCAAGAAAAGTGAATAATTTGTTAAATAAGAATACAACATCTTTATGGGTAAAAGTATTTTATTATAATTTATTTTCGCACTCAAGAATATTAAAATGGGAAACTAAAACCAAGAAAGCTTTCATATAAAGATGATTTTATATATCATATATATAAGGCCAACGTAAAGTTTTGTTTTTAAATAAATGAATTTGAAAGTCTGATCACGGTATTTGGTAAATAATATCTGATTACAATAGTATAATAAGGACATATGTTATATATATATGTATATATATATATATATATATATATATATGTCACATTTTAATTTTAAAATTGTATTAAGATTGTGTTTTAAGGGATATTTTAAATAACATATAAAACACTTTAAAACATATTTGTATCAATTTTACTGGCTAATTGCGGATGTGGATGGGAATGAGCCATCTGTAAGGGCTAAAGTATTTTCCAAAAGGATTTTTAAAATATTGTGCCAAATTGTTAATTTTAGATACAAAATAACTTGCATTTACGAACATAAAGTATAAAATTAATACTGAAAGAATTTATAAAATGACGCACTAGCATAAAAATGTTCTTTGATTCCAATTCAACTGAATTTTCTAAATTTATTTTTTACAAAATACGCTCTTGTTTATGTAGGTGATGCTAATAATATTTGAAATAATACATTCTATAATAAAATATGATTCAGTTTTGTAAAAATTAAGAACAATTATATATTATAATCAAAAACATTACACAGCAAACTGCATTTTTGAGTAATATTAAATTTAAAATAGTAAACATTTGATGTTTCTTCTTAGCTAACGAATATTTTTTTAAAGTTTAAACCGGGGCCGTTTTCATAGTTATTTATGATTAAGTTATTAACAGTTACATTCAATAGTGCTTTATGTTTTTAAAATTCAGGTTTAAAATTAATACATATAATTGTGTATGATTTTGATTAAATGAAAGATTTTTTTTTTATATCATGTCAATTTTAATATATACACATAGCTTTAATTGAAAAAACTACGTAAAAACATTTGATGTGTTTAATAAATTTAAACACTAAACAGTGAAAACTATCTAACTTTGTTTTTTTTAAAAAATAAAATGAATCAGTTATGACATTTTGTGCATGATATACTTTCAGTTTTATATACGTCACCGTTCAGTCTTGTTTCACTGCTTAAAAATTAGCATTAAGTTGATACTTACAGTATCCTATCTTTAGTCAATCAAAAAAAAAATTCTACTAGGCATCAATCCCATAGCCACAGAAACCCTGATTTAATGCATTAACACCAACATGATAGTGTTGATAAAGCCAACCACAGTGTGCTCGACCCAGTATGTAAACGTAGGCACCCGTGCTACCTAGACAGGTCGGAGCTGTGTAAATGTACTTCGTGATTTCTATGTTATTTTTTTTATCAATCTTGGCGGATCTGTGTGACCAAGACCCCAAAGAAACACGCCTGTTCATACCATGTATATATGAAATGATTATCACTAACCTTTCATCGTCATCGGAAATGAGAGACCCATCATTTAAATCTTTATATTTAGTGTTTATTTTGTAAGTAAGTTCAGTCACTTTTTGTCTTAGTTTATTTAATTTTTTTAACAATTCCGCGTTGCAGGTTTTAAATTTAATTCTACACTTGTGAAATTTTGCTTCCACCTCGCAGCCCTGTAAATGTAAAACATTGTCTTCATCATCATCAATAAAAATACTACAGACAACTTGTTTCCCATTAGAATTATTTGGAACCACATCTGTTGATGTATATACAGTTATTTTTCCCCAATCGTAGTTTGGAGACTTTCTGCATTTCTTGCAAGTGCATTTCATTTTATCCTTTTTTGTATATTGTAAAATATGACCAATCCAGCCTGTGCCCATTTTTTTCAATGTATCACTGTCATCAGAAAAAGTAACCATAACAGTCAGGTCAGCTGTCGTTTTAATTAAATCAAAAACATCTTCGTTCTGCATGTGCTCTGGTAGATCAGAAAGGGTTAACTCCTTCTTGGACATAAAGTCTTTATGTTTTTTCTGACAGTGTTTGTAATCCTCATCAATAGATGTAAAAATATCAATTTGAACATCTTTTAAATCTTCTGTAAAAGTATTAAAATCGTTTATAATGATTTCATTTTAAACCTTAAAAAAATATCTTATTTGTCAAAAATATTGTTTTTAAAATAAACGTATTATTACTCAAATAATTATGAGTTAGTCACACTTGAAAATATTTAAAATCGTAAACATCAAAAACATAAAATCCTAATTAAACTATTTTAAATTTAAACACAAGTAAAACTATTTTCCACTAAGTAATATCTTACGTCACATTATCATTTAATTATTATAATGAAAATAGTGGATGTTTTGTTTAGGTGCATAAACATTTTACACACAGCAGAACCTATACATTCGACTATCACTACATTAGAAAATAATCCGAATTTTACAAATTGCTACTTGTCGAATTACCCACCACCACCAATTGACGTACTTAGCATTGTCGTTGAAAGTACATCTAACATTACTTAAACACAAGCCTTAACAAAGCGTGTATTTGGCAAGGGCAGACATGGTCAAATAAATTATTTCTTGTTTTTGGAAGTTGTATAGAATATATTTGATTGAAGGCACATTTTTTCGAAAACATGTTTAATTTAGAGTGTAATTGTGATGAAATTAGTTTTTATTAGATGTTTTATTAATATTTTTCTAAATGAAAGTGCGACTGAAAATGTGGGAAATGTTTACTTTTTCATAACAATAATGTTTCTTGTTTTTTTCACTTTAATTTGTTCCAAACAAGCTTCGTTCTAAACAATACCATTACACAAACTTCCATCAAGTAACTTTATTTCGAAAATGTATCTGGTCTAAATTTCTCATAAGCATATTAAAAACTTTTAAAAAATGCAGTCGAATAGAGCAAAAGATCTTCGTGTGATTGAAAAGTGACACCACAAAATTAGTAAAGTCAACAAAAACTGATTGTAGAATTGTCTCAGAAAACGAAAAAACCCATATAACGTTCAAAAGTTCTTGGTGCAATAGAAGGCTACTGAATTATCAGTTATATTAGATCTTTTAACAGAATATGAAAAACATGTAGTTTTACTTGATAATTGGTATAATAATTAATAATGTTCTCCTTCTCTTTCGCTTCTACCATTAACATTAATAACTACCATAGAGATAAGATTTGTGTACTTTGTTTAATTCTGATGTACACTACTTCTGAGATTGGAAAATGAAAGAAAAAATTAAATTCATTATTTTCGTATGAGAAAACAAGCTCAATTTTTTAGGCACTAAATGACGAGTGACGAGTTTAATGTTTCGTTTTATTGTACACATGTTATCAAAAGGCAACAAGAAATTGACATTATAACTCGTCATCAGGGTCGGGGAAGGAATTTACAAAATTTGAATTGTGTAAATAACCTTACTGCCTACACGAAGAATTATGATTGTCTAATATTGCTATTTCAGTTTACCTTCTTTTTGAATCAGCTCTTCTTCTTCATCATAATCTACCTTCTCTTTACGTCTTCCAGCTGGGCTAAATATTTTCCTGAAGTTCTGCAATGTATGCATTATGTATGCATTATGTATATATATATATATATATATATATATATATTTATTTATGTATTTATTTATTTATATATATATATATATATATATATATATTTATATATACATATAATATTTAATATATTATATATATATATTTATATATATATATAAATATTTTTCTGAAGTTCTGCAATGTATGCATTATGTATGTATTATGTATATATATATATATATATATATATATATATATATTTATTTATGTATTTATTTATTTATATATATATATATATATATATATATATTTATACATACATATAATAATTAATACATTATATACATATTTGCATATACATATATATGTATATATATATTTATATACATTGATATATAAAATTCAACAATAAGATTTTCGTCTTATAAATATGTTTGTGTTTTGTGTTAAATAAAATTTTCTCAAGAAGTAACACATTTCCTTATGACTAATAGATCAATTTTTTGGGATTTTGAATGTTATAAAGTAAGGTCAAAGGAACTGCATTCTGTTCAAAATAAATTTCCTTAGTTTATTATTTTTAGGCACATAGTTTTTCATTTTTCACATCAAGAAATATGTAATAATATTTAAAACTACTTACCTTATGTGGGCTTCGGTTTTTACTGAAATTAAACATATTTCAATTTTATTCCTTTTAGCATTCTACATTTATTATTTCAACGTTCATTCTATTAAGAAATTATAACTCTCCAGTTCTCTCTCCCTTTTCTATTACATTCATATACGTTCAACGTCTTGACTAATTTCCTGTCTCTCTCAACACAAATTTTATTAAATAGACCTATTATATATATATAACAATACATATTGCCAATATTCATTGTTCTGTCATTTCGAGAATTTGCCGGCAACTTTTCTCTTTTGCCGAGCCTGGAGGCCAAGATCAATATTCTTTAAATAAACAGTGCATAGGCTAAATTGACCGGCCATTACACAAAGTGACAAAATAATTCCTAGACAAATTTCAATACGTGACGCAGACTCGTCGGTATGTATAGCTGTGAACATATTTCCGGTAGACTTTGTTCATCCCCGAGGCTAACAGCCTGGAAATGCCCGTGAAACCTATTTAAAAAAAAAAAATAAACAATAAATAACTATACCCTTTTTATAAAAAAGTGTGTCATTTTGACCATAAACTGCCACTAGCGTCCCATGTCACCCCAAATTTCCATTAGCGCCCTTCTATTACACGGAGTGATGGTAAATCAGGTGGATTTTCACGTATTATTTTATTCGGTGGTTTGGAAACTAAACTACTGTGTTTCTCACAAGAATGATATGTTTACATATGTCTAAGAACAATTAAATTCGTATGCTTCTATTTTTCGTTGAAAGTAAAATGAGTTGAAATGTCATGTAAGTTAAATAGACTAGAAAATTTAGGTATGAAACATCGAACAGATCATTGCATGATTTATTGAAAGAAAATAATGTATAAAGTAATAATTGTGACACGACCATAGTTGAAAATTATCTGAAACAAACTATAATATCAAAATCAATTAAATGCATCCGTCTGTCACAAAGTCAAATATTGTGGACTTCACAGGACAAAATCACAAGGCCTGACATTTTGTTAGGACTATAAACTGGTTCCTTAGACAGCAAATTGTCTTTCTTTACGAACCTGAATAACCCAAAGAAACACCATATGTGGGTGATATAGCTTGGCACCAGTAGCCTTATAAGTAGCAGAAGTTGTCGAAATTTTTCATTATATTAATATAGCTATCATTAAAGCCAAGTCCACTTTCTACAAACTAGGAACAGGGCATGGTGTTCAAGAGTTCAGATGTTACATGTGAATTCTTCACAAGAAACTGCTCACACCGAAACCCGTGGACAGAGAAGAAATATAACTACGAGCCACGAGTTGTCCTATTCACTAACCCGGAGCCCAGGGAACATGCAATATTTTTTTTAATGATTAAGTATGCAAAAGTTGCTGCAAATGTAGAATTACTAAATTTCTGTTTACCTTAAAATGTCATAAAAGTCAATCTTGTTGTAACAAATGATTATGTATCATAATATATGTTTAAGCCGACGATCAACATTTAATTTCAATATTTTTTATTATTATGTTAATTCAAAAACTCCACTCTTAAGCAGACTGAATAAATCTATACCTTTAAAAAAAAAAAATTAGCTTTTAAAATTTTTTGCGGTTTCTCTTGCATCTAGGGTTGTAAAATGTGTTGAATCAGATTTGGACTGATAATCTCGTATATGTATCGTGAGGAAAATGTTCAATGGATTGTTTAAACAACATTGGCATAAACCAAGACATATTCACATACAATATATTGTAAACAAATGTTAAGATAAAATAAAGACAACCAAAAAAAGTCTGCTACAGAAATTTGTATTATGCACAAATTTGGGAGAAGAAAAGATTTCTTGCGGAAACAAAAATCTAAGACTGATAAATGAAAAACACTAAAGCACTCAAAATTTATTCTGACCCTGCAATTATTTGGCAAATGTCTTGCTAAAAATAATAATTTTATGGGACAACCAACAAAACAAAAATAATTCAAAGTTTTTCAAGACTAAAAACATTAACTTAGTAACAATGAAAATGAATTTCCATTTATTTGGTCAATAAAAGCATCGTTTTTGATATAGTCAAATTATACAGACAAAATCAAAACCTCTTAATAAGTATTTGATTCCAATCTTTCCATATCGCCCATTGCAACTTATGAATCGGGTTTGCTAAATTACAAAATTGATAATATCGTATATGATTCCACTAATTTACAACTACATAAGAAGTTCCTTGATTTGACGTGATATTTCCCACCGACATGGGGTTTTGGCCGTAACAAATGAATATTATAAATTGTTATTTCTTATATATAACCTCTCCCTTCATTCGCTCCTTCTTCTATATCTATTGGCAACTCTGACATCACACTCTCTCCCTCTGCCAGAAACCTTGGAGTCACGCTTACGGACACCCTCTCCATGGACAAACATGTCACGAATATATGCAGATCAGCATATAACGAAATTAGAAAAATCAGCACCATTAGACACCTCCTCTCCTTTGATGCCACAAAAACTCTCGTCTCTTCACTCATTCTTTCAAAATTTGACTACTGTAA
>CAXITT010000007.1:1082738-1103181 GCA_964033795.1 Lymnaea stagnalis
AAAAAAAAAAAAAAAGAAGAAAAAATAAAAAAAAAAAAAAAGGCCAGGAGAAAAAAAAAAAGAAAAAAAAAAGATAAAAAAAAAAAAAAAAAAAAAAAAAAAAAAACTACTTAAAAAATGTTAATAACGAGAAAAGGACAACAATGTTAAATTTTTTTTTTTTAAAAATGGCCAGAAACAAATAATAGTTAAGAAAAGCCACAGTAAAACGTTCTTACATTTATATACTAAGACTTTTTTTGTTAGAACAGTGTTCGGGATCCCGCGGCTCTTGAGCTTTTTCATGAAACTCATTGATACTTGAATATTTGGCATACATCTCAAAAAACTCCCTCACCTTTTATTGTTTGTGTGTTACGTCAATTTGAATTTTGAACAGAACATGATATAAATTATTGTTGGAAAAAGGACATATTTCAGTAGTCACAAATGCTCAAAATTAAATCATTGCAAGAAAACCATGGAAAATAGAATATAAAATGATATTGAGAACATTAGAAGGAATCAAAATAAAACTTTGACCCTTAAAAATCAGAATAGCACTTACAAACAAAAGGGACAAAAATGAGTTTTCAAGAAATATAATGGCTAACTCGGGATGAAAATGAATGAAGAATACCAACAAGCCACGAATTGGATTATAGGAAGATCTCACACTAGCTAAAGAATTACAAAACACAGGCTGCACTGTACAGAAGTCCAATAAAGAATGTCGAAATGAAAAAGAATTGAAAAATGTACACCACAAAAACCTATAAGCTTGGATGGATAGCCGATGTTTAAATTCAATCATTACAAGAATGCATTAGTTTGTTCTGAGTTAAATTAAGTGGCGATGCAAGGCGGGCAAAAGCCCTACACATGCGGTACAAACTGGGAAACAGACCCGGTACTAATTAATTTGAAAACATCGATGCTGACTGTAAATATATCTTTTTAAATATATCTTACTCACCTATATTTATGAAACATGTTATGATGCTTATTCTTCCAATCATTTTGCAAGCAGCGCGTTTAATAGTGGCTGTGACATCTTGTGACTTGTTAAATGACCCATAATATGTAACAGTTCCGTTTCCTTTAACGCTGTGAGTTAATTTGTCGGTGTAAATTTCTATGACACACGGAATAGCCTGGCTTATACATGTGTAGGATATCATCAAATAGCTACCCTTAACATTCTCAGAACACATCTCTTCAGGTTTTATTTCTTTTGTGTTGATCGTTAGTAGCCCTTGTGTATTGTTTGACTCTTTAAAAAAATATTCACATGTATAAAAGAAAAAACATAATTAATATGAGCTTGACTGGAAGACATGATGCATTTGTGACCAGTTAAAAAAAACCTTTAACAGCTGATGTTAAGCAATAACTAGAAAAAAATTAATTCAATTATTGTAATAACAATAGTGTTATATACGTTCAATCTTGAGGAGATTGCTTACTTTCAGAATAATACTAAATTAATTTGTATGATCAAATTTAATAAAATGTATATGTGAAAACAGTAAACTCATCTCATTTATTCAGTTAATCCTCACTTATCTTAAAATATAAAAAGCTTTAAAACAGTGTTTCCTACATGTTTCTGTTGTTTTAACCCCTAATGAATTATTCTACAAGTCTTGAATTAATTACAAAATGTTCCACCTAAAAGTATTGAGTCTCTGATAAAAAATGAAATGCATTTTACAGTTTGAAATTAATGAATTTGTTTTTCTTTCTTTGCAAAAAGTGTTGAAATTTATAATATAAACGTTAACTAAAACAATACATGAAATGAAAAAAGAAAAGTTTAAAAATATACAAACATTTACATCATAACATGACAATTAACATTTCCTCTTATCTGATACTCCATTATCGTCACACCCCTTGATTGAAAGAAGAATGTACCTTAATGGGTGTTAACATTAACCAAACAATTAGTGTTAAAAAAGGTAAGAAAAATGCCTAAAAATCTTTAAGTTTTTTTTTGGTTAAGTTATTAATTTTTGTTTATTTGATTTGCTAGAACATTTTCATTCTTTAATGTAATATTTATAGGAATTTTTTTTAAATTCATATTATATAAAAAAATAATTACCATATATTGGAGGAAAAAAGCTTTCTTCACTTCGAATTTGCAGAGAAGTTTTGGGTTTAACTATAGTTCCACGAATGGATGCTCCATTGCAAGAAATGTGTACTTTTATGCTGACTTTTATTTCCATCACATATTTCTTTAATGTTCGGCAAAGGCATATATCTTCTTCATTTTCATGGTTGCACTGTGAGGTAATATTAACATGACACAACTGCAATTTAAAAGGAAATACATTTTTTTAAATTGAATAAAAATTATATGTATCATATTGTTTGTCTCAATCATTAGATTATTTTTTTTTATTTTTGCATGTTTGTTTTGCTTTTTGTATTTTTTTAGGGGGAAGCTGGTTATTTTTATGACTTTTTTTTAATATAAGAGCCTACAATCCTACGAAAAAAGTATTTATTTCGTATAAACTTTTGATTCCATGACAAAAAAGCAAAATAATTAATGTGTTTTCTTTACCTAAATTCATTAACTCATTTCATAAACTTTGATGGAACTAATTTATTTGGCGATTCACATCTAACATTATTGCACCAATGTACTGATCAAAAATGAATTGTAACGATTCAATTTTCAAAATTATTTTTCAATACTTTGATACTTCCTTTTTATTTTATTTTAAATTTCCAGTAATGCATTATTTTAAGGATTGTTTTAGTCTTTGTAATTAAATTATTTTTAGAAAGAGTAATAATTATTGAAAATCCATTTTGTTGTTTATTTATGTTCTCTTTCAAAACGTTTTCAGTCTTTGACGTTTGAGATTATGAAAGGTGTAATATTTTGAAGAAAAATGTAAAAAAAAATTGTGTGTGCTTCTTTTTTTTTTTTTTTTCTTAAAAAAATTGTTTTGATTACCTTTAAGAGTAATTAAATTTATGTGTTTACTTTCTTGCTAAATTTCTTTTAATTTTGAAGAAAAATGTAAAAAAAAATTGTGTGTGCTTCTTTTTTTTTTTTTTTTCTTAAAAAAATTGTTTTGATTACCTTTAAGAGTAATTAAATTTATGTGTTCACTTACTGGCTAAAGTTCTTTTATATACTCAAAATGTCAATTATACAATTTTAATGTTATGCTAGTTTAATTGTAAGACTAACATAATGGTAAAGTAAAACAACATTTTAACGGGAGCTATTAGTCCGAAACAGACTTTACTTACAAAATTATATTTTGTATCATCCTTTTTCTTTGTCTGAAAGTATACATCACTCGCAATAGGATCATCTGTCAAATCAACTTCGTATGTGAATACCACTGTGTCAATGTCACTTATCAGGCCATGTTCGCAACTTGAGTCGCTTTCACTCTGGTTATATGGCTTAGGTGTTATTATTTGACACAACGATAAACCTAGAAAGTAAATTTTAAAGAAGAAAAACCAAGGAACATACTAATGTTAAACGAATTTTAACACATGATGGCGAAGAGCTAGTGCATTAATATGTGTTCTTATGAGTTTTATATAAATATACATACCTTGAGGTTCAACCAATAGACTTCAGATGGTAAAATCGTTTGACCAATTGTTGAAATGGTTGAAACTTATTTAATCATTACCCTATAATAGCATGTTAAAGTTAAAATGTTGGGGTTAATTATGTTAAAGTAAAATTTTTGAGGATATATTTTGTTCAACGCCGGCATTTTTTGTTGGTGTTGATGTTCTTTTTTTTTTTCATCTGCCTGTTTTAAATAACGACTACGCTTAGGCTTCTCTTGAGATTGTTAAGTTGAGGATATCCTTAATTAATATAGTGACTTGATAGTGTGAATGTGATTTTTGAAATATAGATTTTAGGTAAAAATTTGTAATAAGAAAGAACGTGCAAAATTATAATGTGATCACTTAGATTTCATATTAGGAATGCGTGTTGCAACATACGATTTTAGAGCTAAGGACAATTACAGACCAGGAAGAAAAACATATTCTTTGCGTTTGATAACAATAATTAGTCTTAAGTGTAAAGAAGAAAATGTAGGCTAAGTATTTCTTGGGTTTGCCTTAATATGATTCGTATTTAAATACGAAAAATATAGCCCCATAAATTTCCTTATTTTTATTTTATAAGAAACAACTAAACTAAATAAAAACATTTGTAAAATTTTAATTAACTTATGTAAAAGAATTGGACCTCCATAAAGATTTCAAGTAGATTAGTGCGAGACAAAAAGATTTGTGGAAAGGAAACAATTTGTTATTCTTTAAATATCATAACACGAAAAAAAAATCAAATTTTTTGGCCAAGTCTTTATCGGTTTAACAAAAAGCATTCAATTAAGCATTTTTATTCGAGGACTAAAATAGCGCAACTCTTATCTCTCCCGTTTTAACACAATGATTTTACACATGCTTCCCCTGCTCCCAAAGTTTTTACAACAAATGAAAAAAATTACATTCAATATCACGAAACACTCAATATAGACACAATAGTCAAGGGATGCGTCTTGGTGCAACCAGAGTTCACTGAATCCCGGGGGATCACGTAATGTCTCTTAAGCAGATATGGAACTGACTGGCTAATTATTGCTAACAACAAGTCAGTGCAACATTCTTCTAACGTGTCTACGTTCTATTTTATTAGGGCTTCGTGTAGAAAAAACTATACAAACGCTAAAGCAAACACAAATATATGTTTTTGACATTTATTTTTCGTAACACCATATTGTTGCTTTCGGAGCACAGTGCAGTGTTGTTACTCCAAAATATAATTTGGGAAACGGTGTTAGAAAAGAATTGTAAGTCGGGAAGAAGATGGGGGAGAGGGATGCTTAGATCTTTCAGGGCGGAAAGCAGACTTAGGAGAGTTAATTTGTTTCAAGTAACATGTGGGTTTTTAAATTATCCTTCCAAAGCAAATTAAACATTATATAGGCACATACCGATTTTTGAATGTATGCTTTTGGAACATTCGATAAAAGGAAATTACCAAATTAACAATAATATAAATATGTTATAGCCTTTTTTATTATTTTGAAGATCAATTAAATATATATCCTGTTACATTGTTGTTTTCCCACAGCAAAGTTATTTTAAATTCTTTGCGTATAGCTTGAAAAAAGTTTGATTTTCAAAAATAATCAATTTTAAACAAGTACATAAAACAGAAATCTAACATGTAGGATTGTTATATAAACCCCAAAGGCGTATATTTAGGTATTCGACACATGACCAAATAACATAACGAATGACCTCTAGAAGCATAAGTCGTTCTCAAATCAATATCTACCTGTGCATTATAAATATACGTTCTTACCTAATCCTGCACTTAGTGCCAAAATAAAAAGTACTCCTTGTCCAGACATGTTTAACCCCTTGGAAATATAAATAAGATTCATAATTTTATATGATTCATTTTTAAAAAAGTACAAAATAAAATTAACATTAGCCTGAAAATGTTAACAACTCTGAAAAGTTAGCAATATAGTTATTTTTAGCCTTATAATCATTATTTAGATCTTAATGAAATTTTAAATAAAATATATTAAATTTCCTAAATATATGTGCAAGAAATAATGTAGGACTCGATACCAAAACAAAATTTAATGAGCCAAACGTTTTTTAAAAATAAATCCACTAAATCATTTGTAGTGTTGAGCCAACAATATTGCTAGCTTTGTTTACATTAACTTTTTTATAAATATACGTTGTCAAACGGACAACATACCTCATTTAAAGTAGTCAATGCTATTTTTAGTTTGTCAGATATTTGGTTGGCCAGTGACCCATAACACTTAAATTGCGCAGTCGAAATAATTTGCTTTTTAAATTGTTTACCTTAAAGTAATTTAAAAGTTCGTGTCAAAGACGTTATTTTAAATTTATATTTTTTTTATTAAAGTTCCTTTTAAAACGAAAAACCCCAGAAATTAAAATTCTTTAAATAAGTTAATATTTACTTTCTTTTAATTATTAACACCAACAAATGAGCTTTTTACACTAAAGGCTTATATGAACATATCTTCTCTACAAGCTGTTTGTACAATTTGAAAATATTAAAATCAATGATATATTTAATTTAATTTAAAAATATGTACATGTAATTATATATCAAGCCTTTGTGATTATTATTTAAAGGATACAACTATTGTTTAATTAAAACGAATACATATTATCAAATACTAAATCCATGTTTTATACTTGTTACCTTTAGTTTAGGACCTCGTCTGTAACATACATAAGAAGTAAATCCTATATATTTAATGGGTCAGTAATCTTAAATATATTACATTTTGATCAATCAAATTGGTAATCTTTAAGAAGTCTTCCTTATACGTGACACAACACGAATAAACCATAAAGAAAATGTCAGAAAGGAAATTCCCAAGTAATCAAGTAGGCCTACACATCATAGTGTAAACTCCGATTTGATGTATCATTTTTTGGAAAAGTGATGATTGCTAATTTATAATGTAGAATAACGTACAGTTCCATTTCCAAACTTATTTGTATGACACCATAACAAATAACCCAAATGTTAAGATAAAAATAGCTGTTGCTGCGATGCAATTATATATTTTTCATAAAAATAATATATTACAAGAGCAACATAATATATATTTAATCTGTTATGGTCAATATATCTGCAAAAACAAATTCATAATCCTGTCATTTTTTCAATTATTTTTTTCTTAGCAAAAAATAATTATGAGTCAATTATTGATGTTAAAGATAAACAACAGAAAGAATGATACCTGAACAAAAACATCGATTAATTAAAACAAATAATGATATCAAATCTACCTTGTATTATTTAGTCAAGCAAATAAGGGTTCAATTATTTCTTGGATTTCAAAACTTATCTTTCCACGTAATAATCACCGCCTCTCCAATTAATATCTCTTAATTTTTCTGTATGTTTCAATTGCTAACCTTTTCAAACTGCTAATTTATTCTCTCCAGAGCAATACTTTTTTAAATGGCGAAGACTATCCACGTACATTTCCCCCTTAAAACCTAACCTAACTCATTACATAAATCTGCAAATATTTAAGGAAATCCACCTAATCATCAAATGATCTCTCGATTCCTGCACTTCCTACAACCTACACACTTTGGTCCATAAAAAACACTATTCATTTTTCAAACCATTTTAGAGCCCAAGTAACACGAACAATATAGCCTTTAGGAATAGTATGTAGTGTGTTGTGTCCTAGATATTAATATATTATTATTCACCTGAATGGTGTTTGTTTTTCTCCTATTTTTGATATTTTCATTAAAATAGAACAATATAGAACCTATAAAATACATCTTTAAAAGCTATTAGATAACTTTACAAGCTAAACATGATTCAATAGTTAATTATAACATTTATTGGTGACTCATAGCATTTAAAATAACCGAATAAGCAAACGAGTATTATACGAAGTAACTTTTTGATGCAGATAAACTAGCAATATTTTGCCATTGGGCGATACAAAAGAGCAATGTGTTGTTCTTTTAATAGAAAAAAAAATAGTGAAAAAAGAAAGAGAAAATGTCCAAGTCCTATTTGAATTTAAAGCACTCGTAAAGAATATTAAATTTAATGTTATTAAAATTACACACTCCAACAAAACAATATTACATTATAATATGTTGAATACAAAATTTCACTTACATAGCATATGGTGAACTCTTTTGTGTTAATGTGAAATGTCTTAAAAGAATTAAATGTATTTACTAATGCATAAATGTTAAAGGTTAAGTCCGCATGCACAATATACCGGAGGGTGCTGACTTTAAAGCTCGCGAAGTAATGAATAGTCTTCATTACTTTTTTTAATAGCATTCCTCTTTCCTTTTATTTTCTTGTGGGACACTTACATTTTACATAAAGTATCACAGCCGCCTGAAATTTGAGTTGTGCACACCTGGTTTAAGCAATTTAATTCATTTATATATATATATATATATATATATATATATATATATATATATATATTATATATATATATATATATAATTTAGTTTAATATATATATATATATATATATGTGTTGAATCCTAAGCTAAAGTAAATTGTGAATATTATTGTGTTTTTATTATAAAAATTGATGTGTTCGCCATAACCAGACGTTTCAACTAGTACAAGTACCCTCTTACTCAACTAGAAAATAGAAAAGCTGTTTTGCAATACGATTAGATCAATTTTATTGAATTAGTCATGAGGTCACCATACATGACTCATTTAAAACATATCCAAATATGCCATACATGGGAGCTCTTGCAAAAAAAAAAAAAAATTCCCGGCGAAACTTATCACATTTAATAAGCTGAATTCGGGATAAGCACAAACAAGGGTTTCTTACAAATTTTCGGTCACCGTCCCAAAGGTATTTTACCCCTGACTGACCATGCTCTTTAGATTATAAAGGATATTATATTATACAATCCTGAAGAAATAAATAAATGAGTAAATGCTTTAAAAAAGGCTCAATTTGTTTAAAATTAAAATATCAATGTATCCTTTTATCTAGCTTTAGAAATAAACTGATTTTCTGGAATCCAGGGATGCACTTTATAAAAAAAAACGTAGATGATTATTTAAAAAGAGTTTGAGATATTACGCTATTAATATAAACTCGCTTCTTAGCTCATTAAATTTTATTAAAACTTAGGTTGGGGTTGTTGAAGAGATAATAATTCTCAATAAAAAATTCAGGTAGCTGTGCAGGACTCTTGAATAGCAAGGTAAGAAATAAACAGTTATATTTTTTACTAGTGGAAATTTTCATTCCATATTAAAAACAAGTTCAACCGACAAAAGAAAGATTTTTAATATGACAAAGGGAAAAGCATTAGTTAAGTCCGAGTGAAATAAAGTAGTGAGGCAGGCCAAATCCCTAAATATGCTGTAGCGCCACATGGATGGATAATAATTAATTGCAACAATCAAAAAGAAATAAATTAAAGCTATAGACCAGGTGTCTCAAACTCTCGGCCCGTAGGTCATTTGCGGCGCAAGAGGATATTTTACGGCCCACTACCTGACAGCAAAATTTAGAGTAATGCGGTCCGTGAGTTTTCTCAATTCTCACATATATGATGTGACCCTCGGCGGTTTCAGTCCAGTATCACCGGCTAGTCTCATTCTGACTTTAAGTATGTTTTTATAGATTTAGACGTTGAATATAAGGGTAACAATCGTTTTAAAACCGGACTAAAAGTGTTTTCTTTTTTTTATTTTATAGCATTTTATGAGACAAACGTAGCCAATGTTCAGTTTTGAGGAAAGTTTTAAAAGTCAGTTAGTGGGTAATGAGCAACTATAAGTGTGTAAATCGTAGTAATCTGACACAGTATCAAAGAATCCTTATTAAAATGTCCCCTACTGTTAACGAGTGAGGGAAATACCGAGAATGTCAGCTTGGGTCCATTTCAAAATAGGGATTAGTCAAAAAGGCCTTTTCTGCGATAAAATCAAAATAAATTCTCCTTACAATCGCATCTACATTCGCATCAATAATTCAAAAATATTGCCTGCACTTGTCTACAGTTGGAACACGTTTTAGCCTTCAAATCCTTCATGGAGAACATAGGGTTGTTGTTTTTGTACTACGTGATACCAAATGGCTCATGTGCTTTTCTTGTTGACATTACACAGAAGCTGTATGTGCTCAACAAGAACTTACAAGATCAGGTTTAGCTTGTCAGTGTTGCCTATGACAATGTGGGGCAATCTGCACAAACTTGTGTTATTGTTATTTGAGAAACTTCTGTCATTTCCCAACATGAAAAGTACGCATGGATTCAGAAACACCATTCAGTAGTGAGTATACTGATGTCATTGCAGAGCTACAGGAATACATTGATGACATCTTTTTAGAATTCAAAACACACAGAACCACTTTTCAACTTTTTGCGGATTCTTTCTCCTTTAATATATCTCCCCTCCCCCAACTACTCACTTGTGCTTTCAATGAAGATGATTGAACTTCAGTGCAATTCTAAGTTCAGGGAGTGAATGGAGAAACAGACGAGCATGGACAATTAATGGGAGCATTGCCCTCAACTTTCACTGAGATTTCCAGATAGCTCAAACGGATCATATGCTTCTTTGGGACTACCTATCTGTGTGAAAAGCATTTTTCCCACAATGAAATTTAACTAGTCAAGTGTCAGGGTGAAACGTACTGTTGAGAAGCCTAGTCTCTGGCAACTAGGCGTTGGAGGAAAAAAGTGAAGCCTAGTTTTGATAACCCTTAATGTTTTCTTTTGTTATTATTTAAGGCTGAGCAAATTATACCAGGTGTTATGTATTGAATTTGTAATCGCTTTTTTTTTACTTGATGTGGCCCAGTCACACTCAAATTCTACCACCTGCGGCCCCTGATGACTTGAGTTTGAGATCCCTGCTATAGACAGAATAATGATTGTTTCGTACCGGTAAAATGTTGAAGAAGATTCAATGATGTAAAACGGTACAATTATGAAAAGGAATCTACACACACCAAAAGTTAGGAAACAAATCTTTGTCTCGTATAGCAAATCTTAAGCGTAATAGAGGATCGTGAATCCTCTAAATATATCTTTCTCAAAGTGTTATAGTCCATTTTCTTAAATTTCTAGAAAGGGCTTACACATTGTTTGCCTTTCCGGATTTCTCTCGATTTTTCTTTAGAATTCTAATGACTCAGACTATATTTTTTATTTAGTTGTAAACAAGTTCAAGACACACTGTATTTAGTTCACGACACACAAATGTGGTACTAAACTTGGGGTAAGCTAAAGTTCATTCAAGGGGACTTATGACGTAAACAAGTCCTCTAAATAATGATGAATGTTTTTTTATTGGTTGCCTTTACCCTGCACATGAAATATTAGCACTTGAAGTTTGGTGAATAGGGACGTTGTGGTGATTATATTATTACTCACCCTACATAAATGGAATAAATTCACTTGAAATTTAATTACAAGTCTCTATAAGACAAAAATATGTAATTTGGTAAAATATATATAGCTAGACATTTTAGATAAATACTTAATGAGAAATTCATGTCTTGACCTTAAACGACAATAAGAAAAACATGTCATTCCATCCATTCTAGGGTAATTTGTATACCCCCATGACGTGCGTGCTCCTCTTGATATGACTACATTTATAATTTATTAACTGTTGAAGGGCACCGGTATTGCCTCGGACGAATTCACAAGAGGATAATTAGAAATAACTTATTTTCTAATTTCTGACGTCAAAACATTGAATACACAACATTGCTTAATTATCATAAAAATTCATTAAATTATGTGAAATGAAATTTCATTTGCAAGAGAATTTAACAAATCAAATTGGAAACAAATTAATTTTTTATTATTAAAATTAACCTTCGTCTAATCTGAAATTCTCTTAAATATTCTCCTTGAACCTTGGTTTTGCTTTTTGAGTTGTTCAATGTTACATGTAAAAGCCTTGTCAGTTTTTTGGGTATGCCAAACTCCTGCAGAGTCTCATGTAGATATTTTCTTTGGATGCTATCATAGGCCATTTATTAGTCCATATAGAGTTGATGTACAGGTATATTATATTCATAATCATTTCTCTAATAGGCATCTTGTGGTGAAAATCTGATCAGTCGTGGATCTGAATCTACATTGGTAATCACCTAGCATTTCTTCCGTATACTGTTGTAGTTTTTTGGCAAATAATTATTAACTTAATCAAATTTATTAATGTAACTAGCCCTAATTTGGGTATCTTTCTTTTTGTTTTTGTATTTAACTTTTGTATCGTCTTTTGTTGTGTGGTATTTTAGAACAAGCCATATGCTTAAATGAGAGATTAATTTCCCCATACGGATAATAGTTCGTAACAACATTAACTGTGAAATCTCTTTGGGTAATATTTTACTGGATGATTTTTTTTACCCCCTCCCCTCCCCATTGTTAACCAAATCCAGTGATGCAGAATTTTATAAATGTTTATTAAACGCTCTATAGCCACTTTATTATTTTTTTTACCCCGTTTGGGGAAGTTAACACTCCATCGCTGATGTCTATTACCAAACTGTACGATACAAAATAAAAACAGTTGCATTGTCAGTTCTATGATCTTAAACTCTTTCAACTGCAAGTTACGATCTTGTAAAATTTAAAAAAAACATACAACCGACGCTTTCGAACGTATCAAATATTAGAAAAAATATTAATAAACAACAACTGGATTCCGAAAAAAGTCATTTTTTCCCCCAACCCAACCCAAAAATAATTTAATTACATTCCTAGTTTTTGCACATAATGTGATCATCGTGTGACATTGTTGTCCTTTGGTCCGACTTTCTGAGGGTTATTCAAATCAGCTGTGTCCTCCATAAAGAGTTCAACTCTCACGCATGACGCGCACTGTCAGCAATTTTTTTTTTAAATTTCACTTATATTAATATAAACCATGTTAAATATGGCGAGAATCCCTTAGTCTACAAGTCTGTCGTGGCTTTCTGACTAAAAAGGCACTGTCACGAACCCCTAGCGCCATCTGGGGAACAAAACAAACCATTGCGTTAAACTGCGTTGGCAGACAAAAGACATGCATGTTATCTGCAGCTGAGGACAATCTGGAAACTGGTTTGGAAACAGTTGCTTTGTAAGTTAGGGACCCGGTAGATACTAACTTTAGAAATCCCAATTGGGGGGGGGGGCGTCTGACGCTTCCTCGGGTTGTGCAGGGGAAAATTTGAGGTCGTTAATAAGCCACCCCAACTCCTTTCGAATGTCGACTGCTAACGCTTTCAGAGCAACGTCACCAGCCGACCGGATGCCTTTTGTCTGGTGTGCCCAATCTAGTGGTTGCAAGCGGGGATTTTCCTAATGTATATTTTCAGTAGGGGGGGGGGGCATAAGAGTCTAGACTCCACCGCTGACGCCATTTCTTAACGTAACATTTCAGTAGGGAGATGACCAGTTGGGAAAGGAAGCAGGATATACAAAAAGCAATATGGCATATGAACAACATTTGCCTTATAGAAGCAGTTTTTTTTTTTTTTTTGCAGCTATTTAAAAATTTACCCAACACCGGAATACATGTATCAGATTGTGTTAATTAATTTGCCCAATTGGCATACCAGAGAAACATATTTTGGGACTAAAAATATACGAATATGCTAAAGTTTAGTTGAGAAATATTTCACACAAGCTGTTTAAATTTAATATAAATTTAATTTATCTAAAGCATAATTTAAATAAAATCAATAAAAAAATAAAAAAAATCAATAAAATATTAATACTTTCAGGTGAACATGTATTGTTAACTGAATGTGTTAATAGTTGTTAACGAAAAATGTATTCCTCCTTTCATGTGAAATTAAGTGATGTATGCTATAAGGTCAATGTTAATTTCTTAAGCTTATTATTATGGATGCATAGTATGAATGATAGCTCATCAACAGAAAGTAAAGACAGTAAAAAAAAAAAAGATAATTATTATAAATAATTCATCTATTATAATCCAGATCCAGTTACATTTTTAAGATGCATCAGCCATCAAATTTTGCTTTAGCCTAAAATAAAATATAATTTAACAATGTGTGTCTAAGCTGTCTGATTAACAACTTAATCATCCTTGTACAATCTCCAAGATTTCAAAGGTTACTTATTATTTTTCAATTAAAATTCTAAAAATGAGTGGTAATACGAGCATTTCTAAAACAATGTCAACGTACAACATAATGCTTGCTTCTTTTATGTTAAATTCGTAGCTAGCTTTTAAAGTATTTTAAGACCCAATACAACGTAGATATTTTTAAATTCATTTCATGTGTTTATTAAAAACGAAAATAAAATATTCTACGTGTTTATAAACAGATGAGAATTTTTTTTCAAACATCAAACAAATGCTATTAAATAAAATAATATGAAAAATATCAAGAATAAAAAAGCAAGACATATGTTTAATATTATTATTTAAAATATACAAATATTTCATTTCCATGATAATTATTAAATGAGAATATGTATTCGCTTAAAATCAGACTAAACGTCAAATGCCGTATGCATGTACATATATTTATTTTAGTCTTGTATATGTGTTTTTGTGCTACAATCATGATATATGCAAATCATGATATATTCGTGGCCTTACCCAAAAATGTGCATTCAATAAGTTAATACTCAAGTGTTGATGTTATCATGAATGTGATTATTGTCCAGATCTTCATAGATGATGGAATCGTGTTTAGAATTTTGCTCTCCATTATGCTGGTCACTTAAATCTTGTCGGACAGGACTGTAGTAACTCTGCTCTAAAGACTCTCTTTGATTGATCTCATCGTAACTGTTGTGCCTATCTTTCTTTGATATACACGCTGTGCAACTTTTAACATTTGATTCAGAATCTTTTGTGATATAATAATAAAAACAATTTGAAAAAATATTCTTAAAATTTAGATTAAATGGATAAAATGTTTATAAAGAATGTTAACAATAATATTTTAACTACTATTTTCATAACTTTATTTAAAAAGTTATTTTACTTTCTTTATTTATAAATTAAACACAAGTATTTTATGTTTTTGGTGTCATATTTACGTCTACTCTTTCGCAGATAAACATGAAATGTATGTATTTTATTTGTTTACCTTAACTTATTTGAATTGAATTGTAATACATTTTAATTTAGATGTTTATTGAAAATGAGTTTGTCTTTCATTCTATTCATAAAAACTGACCTGAAAGTGCAAGCCTTTGAAAAGTAGCAATCAACATTATAAGTACATTTCCACATACAATGAAAGCTATTATGCTCTTCCATTGGAATGTGTGGGCATTTCCAAATGTACCTAAAATTGTTGAAAGTATTCTATTAAAACGTGTTCAGAAAATTTTAACATAGTCACTACTATGCTATGAAAAAAACAAACTAATGATACAAAAATAAATTATTTTTAAAAAATGTATAGAAACGTATTAAATTAAACAAATATATATGAATAAGTGTTACAAATACGTTTTTTGTCATTACGTAGATATGTTGCAAGTTTTGTTGTTTTTTTTATTTCAAAAAATTAATAAATCATTATTTAGTTATCTAATAAATGAATATATATTATTCTAAGAAATATTCAGGTGTTTCTTTGTGTAATTTACAGCAGTTAGCTGCTAGCTGTATAGATAATAATAGTTGCTGTTTTTTACCGATCAGATTATCCAAATTAATTTGAAACGTAAAATTAAAATGAAGTTGAAAAAAGTGTATTTAGAAAGTTTTTTTTTTTTTAATGTACCTGTTTTTATTTCAAATGAAACATTGCTAATAATCTGTTTCCCATAGTCATTTTCACTATTATTGAAGCTCATCGTAACTAATGCTGAAAAGTGTTCTTGGTTTAAGATGTTTCGTGGAATAGTTAATACACATGTCATCATGTACATGTTACCGGCAATAAAAGTTTTGTTTAGCGTGACTGAGCTAAGACGATGCTGAAATTGTATCTGAAAATATATGAAATGTCTCATTTTTATTTTAGTTAGTTTACATGTTTTTAATAATTGTAAAGCGCTTAGAGCTTTAAGGTAAGCGCTATATAAAAATGCCTAAATAAATAAATAAATTATACATTATTGAAGGATAATGTTTTTTCTTACATTTTCCCCAAACTAAAACAATATAAAACTTAAGATAAATGATGCAATCTCGTTTTCCATAACAATACATAATTTAAATTTCTTTTCTATCATAAATAGTTGTTTTTTTCAAATTGAACTAAAAGAACTTCGTTTACGTACATGTTTTCCATCAATGTCAAATCTGCAATGAATCGCTGGAAATGGTAAAAAAACTGAACAGGCAACTTCCAAAAGATGTTCGAAAATATTATGAAGACAACTAATATTATATGTTTTTCCTGAAACATTAAAAATGATACAATTTAATTATGTTTGTGTCTTTAATCCTTTATTATATTTTTTTAAAGTTATAGAGGTCATTTTCAGCGCATTAAACAATCGAATATATCATGTTCATATCTAAAATAATAAGAAATTAATAGGTGTATGTTCGCTCTTTTGTATATCACTAATTGGTATGCTGTTTAATAAATTTCATTAAGATATCAAAATTATAATATTAAAAAAAAACTATTCTGACTTACTTATTACGATTGGTAAATATTTTATAGTCGAGCTTTTCCAGCCAAATGTGTTGTTCCCAATACAAATAAACTCTAGAAAAATTAATAAAGAAACTCTAGAAAAATTAATTTCAAATTAAAATATTAAGAAAAAATAAATTGCTCAAAGTACTTAAAATTAAACATTTCATTTTAGCGGAAAAAGATTTCAACAATTCAATGGTGAATTCCAAATGATATTGATTAATAATTAAACTAGTAGTCTCATAATTATCCTTAAATTAATTTAAAAATATGGGAATCACTTAAGCCATATACGTTATAAAAAGGAGCATTACAAAAGCCAAAGAAAAATAGTGATTTATTTTCTCACTTGAGAAGTTGAGAATAATCTCATAAGCAGTTGAAGAAAGGATACCAAAAAATGAAACCGCACTATCACATAACAAATAGGGCTGTCATCTGGTACGCAGGCTAACAACCCTGGCAGTTCTCGGATACCAGATTTTTAGGAAAATATTTTTCCAATTTAAAAAATAAACAAAATAAAATTAATAATAATCATTTTGTTATTTCGACTCTCTGGTGCCTTTGACTCCACTATCGTCTCCCCAATTTTCCAAGCGCCTTGCTGCTACGTTGGGCGGTGGCATATCAAACACAATGTCACAGACGGTGCTCATTTGGACCTAGCAAGTAAGCTACCATAGATTTGTTAGATAAACTTAATTGATCATCTTGCAAGAATTACATGCTTTTATGTAATTAAAAAAATCCGTATGCGCCTACATTCTTTCGTGGAAAGGTTAAGTGGTTTCAAAGGTAAGAATTTATTTCATAATAATTCTCAAGGTTTACGTGACATATTAAGTTTACTCGAATATTAAAGTTTCGATGATAAAAAAATAGACATATCGATGTATATTTTATTGAAATTAATGTAGAAATAAATATTGATTATGCTATACTATTTAATTGTGGTTACATCTGATTTAGACTAAAAATGTCAATAACATTGCATCGAAAAACGTGATGTCTGGTAAATTTATTAAATCCTTAACAATTATTAATTTTTCTTCCTCGTCGGCTACCCAGCTACATGAGTTGACGTTTCCGGGGCAAGTGAGTTTCTGTTTTTTTGTCAGCATTAATGAAATGATTAAAGGGTTCTAGCTAATAAATAAAAAATTACATTATTTCATCTATTGGGAAATATACATTTATTTTCTTCCACTATTGTCTGTATGATTTCACTATATATGTGTGTGTGCAAATTGTATTAGTTAAAATTATAGCACTCTTACCACTCATTCCCTTAAATGATTTGAAATGTATTGTGTAGTCACCGCTGATTGTATACGAATTATTGCTGGACCAAGTAATGGAGGTGTTGATAGTGCTATTATCCGCTCTGTAACATGTACAGTTTATCTCTATGCCTTCTTCTACATATTGAGGGCAGTCTTTGAATTTCACTTCAGGATACACTAATGATATTCATATATCAAATGTTAGGGAAAATTAATAGAATGCAAACACTTTTTACTATTACTTTCTTCACTTAAGAGTTTATTAGAACAACAAAATTATGTAGTAATTGATTTTAATAGACCTGTCTTTAAAAGCCTTTTTAAAAAAATTTTTATTTGATTTGCCAACCTAAATAAAATGACATAATTTGCTTTTCGCCGAAATTCAAGTCCGTTTCCTGACCAGTTACATTAGGATACATAATCACAAGAACATCGAACATGACAGGTGGTAATATTGCCTTTGATATTATCAAAGTGCAGTTGCTTGTGTAATATGGAGGGCCGTCTGACAATATTTTTTTGTTGTTATACTGCATTTCTATTTCAGGAACCATTGATGTGATCTACATGACAAAAGTTCAAATGTTAAATAATGTCATATTACAATATATATTTTATATCAACCAAAAAACCTTTATTAGCATGGGCTTATGTCTAGCTATAGGCATCTTATCAAAAGTAAGACATGTCTCAAACTTTTTAGATGTATGCCAAAGCTAAGTAACAACGTTATAATTAATAAAATATACGATATGCTCAATAAATATACATGCTAATGTGTGGTCACTTTGATAACGTATTATATTGTATCGATTTCAAAATGTTTTTGTTTGCCCAGTCAAGAAAAAATAAATTATGACAATATAAAAATTGTAATTGTTTTTTTTTAAAAATATACACTTTTTAAATCAAATATCATTTACCAATTTAAAACAACGAAGAAAACATTTTATTTTTTAAACTCATTTGGTAAGTTTTAGGTGTACAATTTTAGAGATAGAGGTCTTTTAGATGTGCAATAAAATGGTTTAATGTCTTTTTAAAATATATATATAAATATATCATGTTTACTTACTCTAATATATTTACACTTTGCTTCTGGATAAACACGTGAAGTCTGACAATGCACGTAAATCCCATCCTCTAACATACTCCTATAGCACGTCATGTTTTGAACTTTTGCTTGTGTATTGAATTAAATAAACATTAGCGATACCGATTATAAATAAAATATTAAATCAATACGCCTTTAATGGACGAAATTTTATGTTAATCAATAAATTTTGTTAGTAAATAATTTATTTTAAAAAAATACATTTGTTTATATCATTATAACATATAAACAAATATAATTTGGCATAAAAGCATAGGCATTAGTTTCAGTAACCATACTTTTTATGTGCAATTTTTAACTTACAATAGATTTGCAGTCTACAGCTAGCATTTTTCTTTGCCATAGACACATACCAGTTACCGTCCAACCACGAGTACAATCTTGAAGCATTATAAATTGTTAGATATACGTCGATTCGTTGACTTTGTGTTTTTTCTGCGACTGTTGCCTTTAAGTTTTCACGAACAATGTGTGAGCAGTTTTTATCAACATAACAGATGGCAAACGTCGTATCATCATTCTCTATGATAATTTTTGAATTCCTGTTCTCTTTCACTGTACTCAATGAAAAGGTCATTGTGTGCTGTTTTCCTTCTTCTAGTGGAGTGCATTTTTGGGTTGCGAGCACTTGAGTGTAAAAAGTAAAAAAAATAATGTATATTTTAAAATATCAGTAGTAAATTATATAACAAACGGAAAACTCTCGAGAAACGAGATAAATATTGGTATTTTAACTTAACAGAAATAAATTAAAAAATAATCTTAAAGATGGAATATCTAACTCTGTGATTTGTTTGTTACAATAAAAATGAACATGCAAATTAAATTATTTTATTGTAAACAATAAAGCTTAAATGATAGTTACCCGAAATTAAACGCATACAATTTTAACAGTTAAATGTTAAAAGACTTTGAGGATTGAAAAAACAAATAAAATAGATAAATAAACTGTCATCTAGAAAAACATTTTTTTACACACTTAGCAATAAAGTGCATGTACTATTTCCAAAAACATTGTGTGATAACTTAGTTTATTTTTGGTTTGTTTCTAAAAGATTTTGTAACGCCGATAATTGCAAATCATGTGTCATTTAGCCAAATGAACGCTCACTTAATTATAATCCAGATGTGATGAGTAATTAAAAAAATAACGATTAAAACATTTTATAAACAATGATATTTACTTTTCACTAATGCACGTGTTAAGAAAAATGGTATATATCTGCAAAGATTTTAGACCCAATGTGGTTTTATCTATTGATTTTTTTCTATGGCAACTAGAATAATGTGAATAATGTAATGAAGCATTTAAAAAAGTAAATAATTCTAAGTTAACCACTGCCAAAAACGTAAAATGCATTACTATTTACTTCTTTTAATACAAGACCACGGATCATTTAGAATTTGATAAATTTAATTTATAATTAAATAAATATTTACTGCATTTCTTATTGGTAATATCATCTTACCAAATAAAGGTTGACGTCTAAGAAATACACATATTAAAAATAAGTCAAACATAATTCTTATTTGAAGGATCATTCTCGATCATTATCTTAAAACTAATTACCAGTAACTAAAGAAAAATTTTCAATAAAACGCCTTTAAAAAGGTAATGATAATATTCCCTTTGTTAAAAACCAATTAACTTTTATGTAGAAATTTTTAAACCAAAAAACTTTAGTCAAACAATTAAAAGACATTTATTTAAGAGCTCGTTTCCTGTCGATAAGTACGACTTTATGTGTGTTTTCACATATTTCCATTGTTTGTGTTTTGTACAGAAAGTTACATTTATTTTTATTTGAAATGCTAAGTCTTTGTGACTCATTGTTAACTTCCTTAATCGTCAGCCTTTGTTTTTCTCTCTTTTTTTT
>CAXITT010000007.1:1103226-1119940 GCA_964033795.1 Lymnaea stagnalis
GGTGTGGTGTGTGGGAGGGGGGCAAATTTTATGTAAATTATTAATATGAAAAGTTTCTTTTAAATCTTTTTTTCTATTATTATTTTATTATTATAACTTAGTTTAAATGTTTAGGACTTTATAAAAATAAATTTCTAAAAATTGTTTAAATAATGTAGTAAGAGACCAAGCAAATGTGGTTTTATGATTGAAGCCGAAAACAGACCAAGAGTAAAAAATACATTTCGGCCGAAACCGAAACAGAAAGCTTAATGACACTTTCAGCGAAAGTTAAACGATATAGTTATTTTGGACGTTTGCGCATACGTTCTTCGTACATCGAAGAACGTCATGAGAAAGTATAGATATTTTAATTATAATTTTTTTTTTTTTTTTAAATCACATTATCGAAAATAATTTTTGATTGATTGAGTGATTGGATATTTATATATCGCTGATATCCATGCTACTTGAACATGCTCTCTGCGCCATGGTGTTTTTAAACCTATATCAACAAAAAGTTTTAAAATATTTCTTAAATTATTTTTTTATCACAATCCTTCAAAAGAGCGCACTCCGTAATAATTTTTTTCTGTGTTCATCCACCCTAGAAATTTTCTGTAAAGACTATGTTGAAGACCGCATGTTCTGGATACATGTTTATAAATCAGTTCCTTACTTTAAGATATTCTGGTGCAAAGCCTTCTATGTAGCTGATGGAGATCTAGTAGACATGGGTGATGTGGTCATATTTCTTTATCCGCGATTCACTGTTTGGTTGTTATGAGTGAAAAGTGTAGCTACTAGACAATATCCAGGAACAAAACAAAGATTTGAGAAGAACATTCCAAAATGAGAAAATGTAAAGAGAATTCACTGCTTCTTGTCAAGCGACCCGGCAACCGGAAGTATTTGATAATAGCGTTGATTGGTTTTCTTGACTTAATTAACTAGCCAATATACCCGGCTTTGCACGGGATTGCATTAGGACCACGATCCTAGTAGGACCCAAATGCCAATGGGACAAAAATCTCATTTTGACCCCGATCCAGATACAATCCCTTTTCCCGGTGTGATCCCATTCCCAGTGGGATACTAATTTCTTGTGGCTCCGGATCCAGGGGGAATCCAGATCCGGTTGGATGACGATCCCATCAGTGTATTAATCCCAATCAGATCCCAATCTCGGTGGATCCCCTTAGGATTCCGTTCTCTGTGGGATCCCGTTCCATCTAGGGTCTCTCTTTTCTGATGTTATCTCTTTCCCCGATCGGGTATCGATCCAGGTTTGATCGCGTTACCCGATGGGATCGCGTAACTGATGGGTTCCAATTTAATGTTTTTTTTAAAGTTATCTCTGAGATGGGGTTTGAGCCCTATAACATTTATTCTGATAAATTATAGAGTTAAAATTTAAAATTTGTCCCATTAAAATCGGTTTAAAATACCATAGTTGTAGCTTTTTAAAATTATCGAACTTTCTGGAACATTCTAGTTTGGATATTCTTGATCTTAAATCCACCAATTTTTCAATGCGGACTAAGAAGGTTAATGAACAAAGCTAAGCTTAGATCCATAAATTCACATAGAACCTATACCGTTATCTAACCCTATTCATGTAGCTTATATTACGAAAAATGAAGCGGGGCGCCCGCCCCGGAGAAATGGATATTATTAGTTCAGTACACTTCGGTATTTGAATATGGATAATCAAGTGTATGTTTACTAAGTTTGGTCAAGATCCATCCATTCATGTAGGAGAATTTTGAGCCATTTTATTTATATAGCTCATATAAGTAAAAAAAAAACGAATTCGGGGCCCCTGGCCCCAAACGGAATGTTATAAAAAGTTCATATCCCCTAAGAGTTCTTTCTGGATCATGATGGATATTTGTGCCAAGTTTGGTCAAAATCCATCAATGCATATCAAAACGTATGTGGAACAAATCCAGCTACTCACAAACAAACATTCACTTTTATATATATACTAGCCAATATACCCGGCGATGCACGAATTGTATTAGGACACCGATCCTGGTGGGACCCCGATCCCATTCAATTAGAGGTCAGCTTCTCGGGCAGATCATTGATATATGCTAGGAACAAACAAGGGCCTAGCACCGAGCCCTGGGTCCCCTGACTTAACACCGACAAAGGAGGAGGTTTAGCCATCTACCTTTACTTCCTGACATCTGTCGCTTAGGAAGCTAGAGATCCATGTTTTGGTAGTACCTTGGATCCCATATCTCTCCAGTTTGTGTAATACCAAGCTATGGTTGACACGGTCAAACGCTTTTGAAAAGTCCAGTACAAGCACATCAGTTTGCTTGCTGTTCGCCAAGTTGGTCGTCAAATTTTTACTTGTGTAAAATATTTTGGCGTTGATATTCATGGGTACCCTTATTTGACTTTACCCATTGATTTCCTTCATTGTTGCACATTTCATTTGTGTAAAAAAAACAACTTTATATCATTTAATTTTAAAGATATTATCATCCACATAAAAATGTACACATCCCATTTCCTACCCCCGAATGTATATATACCTAAGTAGGTTAATTATTTATCCAAATCAATACTTTATACTGGGGCGCATTTTGTGCAAATGAAAGTATCGAATGGAAAGTGAAAAAATCGATTTTAATAAAAATAAATAAAATCATCCACAGAGATTGTAGTTCCATACGTACGCAAACACTTTTTTTGTTGTTGTTTGGAATTTTATATTGTTTTATCTTATTTGGAAGGCTAATAAAGGAATCAGTGAATGCTATTTGGCTATGGAGTTTTCTCGCACTGATAGACTTAAATTCCAAAATGGCCTTTTATTATTAAAAGTTTATGTATAGGTTAATTTTACTACGTTATAAATTTAATTAAAGTATATTTTTTGAATTAATAAAAAGTAAAAACTAATCAAAATTTGAAAATTCAAAGTAAATGCTTTGTGTGTTTCATTAAAAATTTAGAAGCAATCAATGATATTGATATTTTACTTTTAAGAAAGGGAAAATACAATATCAGTTATGTGATTCGGGGTTATTCAGTCAAAGATCTTAGAGCTCATGCTAAAATAGGCAATTCGCGCTGTGACATTATTTTTGTGTTTATTTTGAAAAAAAATAATTTAATTTTTTTTCGCAATTTTAAAAACGAATTGTAAACGCACTAAAAAATAACATGCTTTGTTTTTACCGTTTCGTTTTATTAGGATTTAATTCTTACATCTAAATTTTTTATTAAAATTAATTTTCATAACTTTCAAATTCGGATCAATTTCTTAAAATAGTTCATTTTTTATAATGTATTTGTAATGCATAATAATAATAATACTTAAACAATTACTAAAATATAGGCATGCATATTTTATTTTGTGCGCATTTACATAGTTTCTATTTCTGTAAAAAATACAAAAATCAGTATCATTCATTTCAACAATCCTAAAGTAGTTAAATCGATGCGTGGCTTGGGCGTTATGGTCAACCTGGCTCATTTTTATATATATATATATATATATATATTCAAAATGTAAAAACAAATGAAATGTATCCTTATTATTTGTATATATTTACTTTAAAATAGTGCACTGACTACAAATAAATGTGCAAATAAATTGAAGAATACATTCATTATTGGTAAACTTGGTGAGCGACCTGTTGCAAGTAAAAGATTTGATTTATCACATTTGATTATATGTATATATGCATGTATGCATATTTTACTTACATCAAAGACCAGTGTGATCCAGGGGACTATGTAAATGTCAACTTAACGGTGATTTTTTTAATGTACGCTTCAACAGTAGCTTATCATGCAAAGCGTTGGCATTTGCATTATCTTCTACATGGGTATTTATATGGTGCTGCCCTGTCGGGCGAACAAAAAAGGGGGGGGGGGGAGAGGGAAGCTTTAAATAATTGTGTAGCCTGCTTTCAATAAATTAGGCAATTTTTAGCATTTGCATTATCTTCTACATGGGTATTTATATGGTGCTGCCCTGTCGGGCGAACAAAAAAGGGGGGGGGGGGAGAGGGAAGCTTTAAATAATTGTGTAGCCTGCTTTCAATAAATTAGGCAATATTTGGTAAGGACCCCTAGCAATAAACCCATAAGTTCAACAACGGTAGAAATCACGTTATATACGAGTCTACAATCGATTTGAAAATAGTTTTAATTTTTTGTTTTAATTTTTTTTTTTTTTTAAATACTTATGTTTGAGAACTTGATTCACTGACTCACATATTTGAAGTGGACACTTCACGGCTTAGTAGAATTGAACCAAATCAATATTGTAACACGCTTGGTGACTAAAGATCCAACACCGAAATCATTTAATTTCAATATCACTTAAGTTTCCGGATTTTAACTCAAGGGCAATTTGAACTTTTGTTCAACTCTTTTGTTTGATTAAATCGCTTAGCGTTTTCAAAGATAGAGTTAATTAGGTTTATTAACAAGTCCGTCTGAGCCTGTGATTTATTTTGTGTTTTTCCTTTCTAGGTTCAAAGAAAACTTGGAAGAGTTGTGTAACATGTGGTACTGAAACCAAGGAACAAGAACATAATTATGATGAAATGAATCAGGGTTACCTGGTAGTCGATTATGGCTATTATCCGGGAAATAACGAAAACGACCAAAGTAACATGGCCCAAATTTTTTTCCACCAAGAAAATGTCATTTATAATGCAAGCGACATAGCAGAAGAAAACATTTACGAACGTATTGATGAGGATGTTGCCTTTACGTATACTTCTACAGAATTTTTAAACATACGTGAAAAGGATAACAAAATTGCGACTAACATTTATTTAGTCACTAATGATGTTAGGGATATAAGAACTGATGATCTAAATATCATTGGAATAGCGGAGAACAATGATAAATTAATCGGATCTATCCAGATTGAGAACGATACATCTTCGCCATCAAATAACACATCGCTATCTGATGATGATGTGAATAATGTTGACCAACAGGGGGTAGAAGTTTGTAATAATAATTATGAAATAGACGAAGCATTAAACGTTAAAAACAGTGCTGGTGATAAAACAAATGAACAAAATACGTGCTGGAAAAAATTGCTATAACATGTCTAGAGGGAAAAAAGAAACTCGTAAATAAGAAAATAATGTTTGTTTCCGTTAAGGATTATGGAGTAACATTCAATTTATATATTTAAAAAAAAAATTAGAACAAGGATAAAGTTTATCAAAGACGATTCTATCAAAATGTAAAATAAAGATTAAAAAGTGCAATATACTACCAACTTTTAGAGATAGTAACCTTCACTGGTTAGGCGAAATAATGAAAATTGAGGAAGGCCGTTTTTCAAAGGACATATTGTATGGAGAGGTTGCAAGGGAGGCAAGACTTACTGGAAGGACACGGGCGTTAATGAGAGACAAAGAAGGAAGCCTCAATAAAAATCTGCGAGATGGAAATATCGCTATCACTGTTGCACAAAGCGATGAGCAGTTCGCGAGGGATTACAACAATTAGAAGATGCGTAAAACGAAGCCATTACATCAAAAAGATCATTCGGAAGCCCAAAATCTACTTGAAGCCAAGATTATCCTGTTAGAAATTCATTTCAGACGGAGATTCTAGGTGAAGGTCCTCTGCCCTAATGGAAAAAATGTGTCAATAAGCTAACTCCATCGTCCAACAAAATCAGAAGGATTCATTTTTAAATATAAATTCTATCTTTAATGTTAGATAGACTCTTAAAAGTAACTAACAGAGGCAATTATGACGCTACTCTATCATTATTTATATAGTGTTGCAAATTATACTTGTATTCGCAACAAGTCAGACTATTTTTGTAAAAATTTAACCACTTTCGTTTTGGAATGATTTTTCTAAAATCATACATTTCACAATTTTAAGACGTAAAGTAAATTAACAATCATCACAATTTTGACTTTTAATCAGCAAAGTTATTTTACATACCGCACACATGAAAGAAGTTCATTTTTAAAAACTAAACTGGTTTGACGAAAATAATACTTATCAACACTATAATGAGTAAAATTTATGAAAATATCACAACTAATGTACAAAAGAATGGGGGAGGGAGGAAATTTAAAAAAAAATGAATCCATATTTTAAATACATTTTAAATTTTAATTAAACACAATTTCAATCAAATTTTAAAAATAAATCATTTAATGCTTGCTATTTATAGATTCATTCTAACTGTGCATATTTATTCCCATTATTTTCTTATTTTTTAACAACTAAACATTTATCTATATATTGATGATTTTAAATATTAAACTATTTTTTTATCATTTAATATGTTGCTTGCAATTATTTTATATCACAGGCATACAATAAACGCACTTTAGAAGAATCACACTTAATGCTCCCCTCCAAGGCTCGCAAATGCACAGTTTTTTATCGTGACCCTGAACTACTTTGATGACCCACCCACTTTATCACCACTGACTTGTGTAACCAACTATCAGAAAAACGAAATAAATTCTTACGCACTAAATGCAATTGAAATATTTTTGTTTTGAAAAAAAATCTCATTTAGTGTAATCATTGTAACTTTTACTTCAAGTTCCCTTAGAGGAACAGGAAAAACTTTTTTTTGGCGGTTTGGGGTTGGATGGACGGGCTGAAAATGTAATAAAATTTAATGTCATCGGCAACAAGTATATTTGCTAAGCTTCAGCTCGAGAGCTTGAATGGAAATTTGTCAATAGCCAACCGAAGTTTGTTCATGCCGTTAAGTCAGCAAGTCAGCCAGCAAACCAACTACGAAGAAATGCAAAGTAAATATAAATGATCTAAAAATAGCGTCGATGAATAAATCGGCCAAAATCACACATGATAGTTTCATAACACTTAAAAGAAAGCCTTAAGGCTACACATTGCGTTAATCGATATTGATTGAATACTAAGGTTATTGATTTTTTCCACGATTAAAAAACTATAAGCTTGAATATTAAGGTTATTGATTTTTGTCTCCGATTAAAAATCTATATGAATTTAAATGAAAGAAATTATAACTGCAATTGTATTATGCTCTACATATGTTATGTTATTTTTAACGAAATATTTTGTTGGAAGTAGTATTGATATCTGATTAAAATAGAAATTGTGCTTGAAAATTAACAGAAAGAAAGAAAGAGAGAAAGAAGAGAAAGATGCGATAAAGAAAGAGAGAGAGAGAGAGAATGAGAGAGACGAGAAAAAGAGAGAGGGGTAAATGGATAGGTCATTGGTTAAAATATTTAGATGTTCATAAATTATTCCGGATAATTAGTTACAGTTAAATTGTTATATCATAATATAATGTCATAAATGACATTTTTTTTTTTTTTTAAATACAAAAGTTATCAATTATTTTTCATTCATACACTTATTTTATTTGGAAAAAAACAGACATAAGTGACTTATCAATAATATATTTTTTTTAAACAATCCTTTAAGATATATCTTCCTGTTAACTTGACAATTCTAAATAATGTGTAGTAGATATATTAATCATTTCTTAGTCACAGTGACTATTTATAAACTCATCAATAAAAATATCAAAGAAGGGAGATCTCAAGTCTATACACTTTAGTCAAAAAAACCATGGCACACATTAAAATCTCCGAAATAATCCAATGACACTGGTGGATTGTAGTTTTTACTTAGTGTCATAACAGTAATTGCTTTATCTTTCTTTTCTCTAAAATCTATCCACTGACTTTCTTATTTAAGATGTCAAGACGACAAGTTTTTTTTTAATGTTTATTCTATCAACAGTCCTTTATACTGTTCCCGTCACTCGGCTTTAGCGTGTGTGCTTAGTATATAATTTTATGACCACCATTTATTTTAAAAATTCTCATCAATCGTGAAAAGGGTCTCTGAGTACATTTACTCCGTAATGTATCTGGGTGTTACCATTCAAAGAGATGTCCCCTGGGACGAGCATATTAACAATGTATGTAACCAAGTAAACAAGACCCTGGGGTTCTTAAGGCGTAATCTAAAGATTGGTAACAGCTGTGTGAAAGAAAGTGTTTATAAAGCCTTTGTTCGTCCAGTTTTAGAATATGCATCTTCAGTCTGGGACAATCCAGGCTCTCCATGATGTACAAGATAAATAATGGGCTGGTCCACTGTTCCAGAATGAAATAGTGAAACGAGGTATGTGAAAGCTTGAAATAAGGTAACAGGACAAAAAACAAGGACGTTTCGGCATAAAGCCTTCATCAGCCAACAATAGAAATGAAAATACAACAGTATGAAACAGATACTCGTCCTTCTCCCCTATAGACAGCGACGAGGCCATGACAGGCAATTCAGTCTCATACCAGCAAGAAGCCAGTATAGGAGCTGCTCATTCCTGCCCAAGAAAATCAGGGACTGGAACCATCTTTCAAAAGGAACAGTTGAGGCGACAACACTAGACACATTTGTGTCTATTGCCGCAAGCCTTCCAACGCCAAGTGCATGATTCCCTCACAAATTGGCACTTACAATCAGTGATATATCCTCATCAACACCAGGCACAGAAACATTGCAAATCCCCTCTACTTGCATATGAGCCAAAATGATCAATACATTGTTCGTGGGCCCTTACTATATAGAAGAAGAAGAAGAAGTTTGAATCTGCATTACTTCAAAATGTTTGTCATTAAGTATTTCCTCTTATATTGTTGATTTGTTAGTATTTTTTGTCATCTTTTTGTATGTGCTATTCTGAATTCAAGTAACGTGAATTTATAAGAGTTTAATTTTTGTATTTTGTTTTGAGATACTTGAAATTTTTATAGCCTCCATTTCTTCTTCTATCCGTGGTCCCGAAGAGCGACAGAAAGGGATTTGGTTTTCATTCTAGGATCTGCTGAGTGGGAGTTTGGTTTTCATATTTTTCAATTCTTTATACTGAAAGATGTATATTTTTCTTATGACCTGCTCTTAAAATATTAAAATTTTGACGTAGTGAAGTTAAATTATTTTTAATAAATTAGTCAAATTTAGTTTGTATCGAGTCAATCAAATTCGGACGCTTTAGACATGTCAGGTCTATATACGCGTAAATGGACCATAGTTTAAAGAGACAGTGTACACTTTTAAGAGTCATATGAAGGGCATGTCTTAAATAAAATTATACATATATAATAGAAAACTATTCGATATTTCTTTACAGTTGATGTCACAGTACACGCAGCTTTATTTTCGTCTCGATTGATTTTATGACATATGAGACGACCTGATTTAGATCGATATGGTCCGAGTTTTGAAGACAACATTTAAACTATAATAAGAGAGCTAATTTTTTGGACTACTCTTCTGTCTCCTTGAAATGTTTTGGAATTAATCACAAACACACCCCAAACCGCCCTCAAGGCACACACTAATTTTTCTTAAATAAAATGTGTCTCGTAAATCAATTATTTGTCAATGGGTCATAATGAAATAACTTTTCGATATAAAATTTAGGATGTAAATATTTTTTTTTTATATTTTGATTGTATTCTCTGCTTTAGGTTACTTTTTTTTTTTTTCGTTTGTTTTTAAATTTCATTTATTTAACTACACTTTTCCTGATGTCGAATACTCATAAAAAAGTATAAGGTGAGCAATTATGCATCTGTTTAAAATTTTAACATAATGCTTTAAGAATAATTTAGAGACATCAACCACTAGCATTGCTAAATTCAGTAAGGAATACAAACACTTGATGAAATGATACTTTATAATAATATAATTATACATAAGCTAATTTATAATGTTTAATACTTAAGTGGTTAATAAAAATTAATTAAAAAATTGTATTACTTAATATTTAAATTGTTATGATTATCTAGTACAAAAGAATGGCATGATAATAATAATGAGAACCAATATATGAAGAGTTGATAGGTTTTTATTTTACCTGTTTAAAAAAAAATTGGATGCATTTTAATATTTTAAACGTATTCTTCTAAAACTGGTAGAATGAAAATTATTCATAGGAGCTTTTTCAGAAATTCAATAGTTTTTAATACAATTAAGTGGAGCTACTAGAGAAGGAATGGCAAAGAAGGTGTTTTGGTAGGTTACTAAATATTCTAGTAGCAGTTTCAGCCAAATGCCGAGTTTTTGGTAAGGCTTGGTGTATTTCATATTTTTATACCCCGGAATAGCACAGATGCAAACTCCACCCCTGAGGTCAGATAGTCAAATCAACTTTTCCTTCATGACAATTTCTCGCTTACCTCCCCGAAATTTAGATGTGTATTTGAAATATTCTTTCTCGACAGGAATAAAATGAGTTCAATGAAGAAAACATGACATACATAAGAGAGGTAGATTATACTTTTTAAAAAAATCGTTTAATTATTAGAAAAATATGCTTGTTCGTATTATATATATATATATATATATATATATATATATATATATATATGTTTTTTTTTTTTTAATCTATATTTGAATATATATATATATATATATATATATATATATATATATATATGTTTTTTCTTAGTTAAGCTATATTTGGGAATACAAAACACATGCTGGAGAAGAAAACATAATACCTAATGGTTATTATTTAATTAGACGTGATTATATGCTTTTTTTCATTGACAAGAAGCATTATATTGAGGCTACGCTGAACGGAAAACTAATATCATTTAGTACCCGTCCTTTGTCCTTATAACACACATTGCCAAATACAAACAGGAAGTGATATTATGATGGTGAAAACCATCTTCAATACAGTGTCAACTTATCTTCAAAAAAAAGCATATTCAAATCAGCGTTTAATGAAATAAATGTATATCTAAGCAATCCAGTTCTTATCCTTGTATCTTCTACTTTGGCACTGTAAAAAAAAAATCAAAATGGTTGAATTAAATTGGTCAAGTGTTCAGTTATGACTTATTTTATCTTGAAGAAAAAAAAAAGAATACAAACTTACAAGCTTTATAGAATGTCAAATGAGTTCAAAAAACAATGACACACCAGGCCTTCCCCCTCGGTCACGTGTATTCATTGGACTTAATCTAACTGTCATGTTTGTTATCTTGCATCTGTCATTTTCTACATAAATATGACATATGGTTGCCAATTAAGGCATATTTAAACGCAAATTTTTAAAAGGAAAATAGTATTTTAAGTGTTTCATTTGATCTTTTAATTGCTTACAATAGTCATCCTATTCGGATAAAAGTCAAAATATAGTTCTAAATCTATGAAAATATGTATATGTATTACATACGTTTTACTGAATTAATATATACAACTTAAGGCACCAACACTCTTCTTTAATAATATCTTTTGAGAGCATTAATCTTTCGTTTTTTTAGCAATTCACATGCATTGGATTCAATATTTATAGTTCTCTCTCCCTGGATGAAGAGATAAATATCATGTTTGCAAAATCACCAGCAACTATAGTTAAACTGATTAAGCGGGTGTGGAATAATCTCAATCTAACTGATAAAACAAAAATAAGTGTCTAACAGGCATATGTGCTTAGTACGCTCCTACATTGCAGCGAAGTGTGGACCACATATTCAAGTCATGGGCGGAAACTCAACAGCTTCCATCAAAGAAGTCTGCGTCGCATTTTACGTATTCGATGGCGGAACAATGTGCCTAACACGGCGGTCTTGGAACGTGCACAAATGTCTAGACTATTATAATTATCTATATCTATAAATAATTATTAAGATTAACGTTCTTAAGTAAATATTTTAGCTAATCATAATTTTTTAAAAATGTCTATATTTATTAAAACACTTAACTGGTAATTCTACTGATGATGAGGCCATCTCAAAACTCTTAAAGAATAAAAAAAAACAACATGCATTCATTATTGATACAAGGCAAGAGATTAGATATTGAGTAAATAACGGCTCTGATTTTATCCGAAGATAAATTAATTTAAGTCAACTCATTATGATGCAGCAGTATATGTTACATTTTAAATGATCACAAACATTGATTACATTAAATTTTATAACCAACACATCTTCATGGTAGAGCTATATAATAAACAAGAGTTTAGATTAAGTTAGTAAAAACTTTACATTTATTCACACGCTTCAAATGTTTACATCATTGTAATGTTAAACGAAACCCTTTAACTATTAACAGCGGCACAGCATAATGCTCGTCAAATCAATATATACTCCACATCAAGAAAACATTTCCTCAAAAAAGATTGAATAGGTATCATAACGCAAAGTTACGGCTGATTTAATTAAAAATCATAATATCCGTCTCAGTTTTGCTTTCTTTTTTACTACACATGTATTAGCATATTTTGTGTTATGTTTAGTCAACAGAGAAAATTAGATATTTGCATTTTATCAACTCGACAGTTTAATCTTTGGTTCTTAAAATGATTGAAAACACTTGAGTTCCTGTACATTCAGACTGATAGATAACATAATGACGCACATTAAACGATCAACTTAACATATAAAAAATAGGGTTTTATACTTTTCTTCGTCCAATGTATTTGAGTATCAAATGGTAAATGCAAACCTTCAATGAAAAGTGCAATTTTCAATAATGAAATATGATTTTATATAATGATAAAATTTAACTTCATTAATTCATTTTTTTGAAAGAAGAAAGTCCTCTATCTTCTTCGGTCACATAAGAGATTGGCTCCTTAAAGGTCACCTACAGAATATGTATTCGTTGACCTTCGACAAGTCTACGACCAGGTCTTGTTGTTGGGTTTAATGTTAAAGTTGCAAAAGTTGAAAGTAGCTTAAACATATACAGTTGGATATCAGGTCTTCTTACAAACCGCAATATAAAAACCTAACTTTGCATAAAACCTCCAGAACGAGAATGCTGGAGCGATGATTACCACAGGGCTCAGCACTCAGTTGCACAACTTCCTTGCCTCTATCAATGTCTTGCCATACATATTATCATCTAATACTGCAATGTATGCGGACGATTCGGTTACCTGGATCTCTTGTAAAGATTCCACCCACTGCAACAGCTACTACAGCGATACATTTTTGCTATCAGTAGGTCAATACTACAGTGGTATATGGAAATTAACGCCGAGAAGTTTGTCTTATCGTTATTCACGAAGGACAGAAGAATTCTTAAACAGACGATCCAACTAAAGAATTGCTGTGTAGCACTCCAACCGGTTTACGTTGGGTTCAAATCGGATGAAAAGGTGAAACATGCAACATTTTGACAAGACTTCTGCTTCCATGCAACTGTGAGGTTCAAAATGATAAAAAGAAACATGTTTTGCACGATTTGGGGTAAAGACATAAGTACGCTTAAATCGTTGTTTGTAAGCATTGTAAGGCCATGGACTACAGCATGCCAGTTTTGTCATTGGCAAGCAACACCGCATTTGAAAAGTTGGCCCGAACCCAGAAAGAGGCCTTGAGTCTTATCTGAGGTGCATTCAGAACCACACCCACAGTTGCTGTTGACGTCTTCGTCAATTTAGAGCCATCAGAAGGCAAAAGGCAATTGTATATACTGTCGCCAAAAATGGAGCCATCGTTCCAAATGCAAAACAGCTGGATAACGGGTAGGCGACTGAAACGATCGTAATTGATGCATAAAGAAGATAAGCCTGAGAAGACCGTCGACGTAAATCAGGATTACAGAAAGACTGAACCTTAACCCAATCAACCGCATGCGGAAACATCAAGTACCATTCTACCGTAGACATGTACTGACTCTGCAGTTAGGAAACCCAGCCTTCACATGGGTGGAGAAATGTCGTCTGGGGGTAATTCCCCTCCAAACGGTCACAGAAAACAACACCAGAGTCAAAACTCATTTTCTTTCTTTTTTCGCTACAAATATCTTCACCAGATGGATTTGATCAAACACATTTTTTTTTCATTTTTTTTTTAAAAATTAAAACAGTCAACACCAAACAGCATTAATTGTGTTCACACCATATGAATGAAGGCTAATTTGAATAGATGTCGCCATCTTGTCATTTACGTATTTATTGCAGAAGTCATTCCCCTTTGTTTACTTTTAGAGAAACAGAATATTTTTTACAAACTATTTCAATTGAGACGATTTCATTTCCGAAAAGAAAATATTACGCACAAAACGCAATTGCGTTATCTATACATATCATTTAGCGTAGATATCGGGAATTATATTTTACGCCCTAGTGAACTCATTATAAATTGACTGCGTCTTATTTGATCGGGGTTGTTTGACCTTTGCAGGCGAATTATATCTATATGGAAAATTTGCTGCGCACCAAAAAAATTGTTATATTGTGCGTGGTGTGTTGTGTGTGTTAGCTTAGTTAATGAACGCTTCTCCAGTTTGTATCTAATGGTTGCGTATTTTAATTGTAGCCGTGGCGTCGTAACTATTGAATGTCATTGATGTACGCGCTATTAGCTTAGCAGGCGATGAGAGAACGCTGTGGCTGAAGGTTGTACTATATTCTTCTACTTATAGCGAGCTGCGTTTTAAACGTGTTTGATTCACTCTATAGCCTCATATATATGTGTCTGGATTCATTTTTACATTCGATTTGGAAAAGGAACTTGCGTTTAATTACGTGTTATCACGAAGCATGAAGACGTGAAAGATTATGTAGGATAAAAGACATCAAATATTAACGTGTCGAGAGAGAGAGAGAGAGTTCGCTACACATTGGTAAATATTAAATATCTGGTAAAATTTCGGAAAAATCTTGCTTTTGTCGTGGGGTAGGGTATCAGTGGGGTAGGGTAGCAATTTTTGCAAGCAAAGGGAGAAATTTGCAAGTAATATGTAGAGAAATGACTCGATAATATATAGATAAAAGACCAACTAAAATTGAGAGGTGACCAGCGAATTTAAATGTATCATGTATGTTGTAAAACTTTAGCAAATGTTAGAATATTTTATATTCTAGACGAATAAGTAAAAAACTTGGTTCTAGTTGAAGCATTGAATAGAAGATGAGAGAAACAGTTGGACAAGATAAATTAAAATGTAAAAGATATAGTTGTCTACGACAAAGTTCGACTAAAAATGGAGAAATTTAAAGTAAACTGTATCAGCATTTTCTTCTACAAAAAAAGTAATTTCTTATGACTTTTCCTAGCCAAACATTTATTAACATAAAAATGTCTGATTTTAATTAACACTAAACTTATTTTCTGAGAACATAGATTATATTTTTGTGTTTGTAAAAAAAAAAGGGCTTGCCCAAAGAAGGACATACATTGCAGTTGTTTTATGCTCGAAAATAAAATTACTTGGAAGAATATATGATGCAGACGGAAAAATGGAAGGAGATAACGACAGGAAAAAAAAGTTCAGATTGCTAATGTACACAGCTACAGATAGCCCCCCCCCCCTCCAAACACACAAACATTTTTTTTTAACCCCCGCGCTGTAAGACAACATAAAATAACTAACCATATTCAATAAAATCCTAATTAAGAGTGTTTTAATTCTAAACCTAACCAGTGAACACTGAACATAAGGCTGGAGATAAAACATACAACTGTGAAATACATTTTTTTTAAAAGACGAGCAGATTCCATATTTTAACCATTTGGAAAAGTATGAATCAGGCACTATGTCGCCCAAGAGGAAATGCGTCAGATTGACTAGACTTTCATTAGAATGTTCAACCAAACAGCATTGCAGACTTAAATTAGCTGGGACTCCAGTTTGAGGGCCATGGGAGGACAACACAGGCTGTTGTCGACTGTGCTAAGGACACCTTAAAAGACAACATACATTTCCAGCATGCGTTGAGCTGTGGGTAACGAGTTGTGCCTTATCGTGACGCATCCCGGGTAAACGTCAATAGTATAACAATTCAACTCCTTATATTCTATGACTTACCGGGATCTGCCTTTTTGTTTGCCTCAAGTAACTGCGTCATGGTCTTNTTTTCTTTTTTTTTTTTGTTTATTTTGTTTTTTCTAAAGATTTTCTCATGTATTTCCTTTTTTCACCCCCGAGATTGCTGAACATAAAAAAAAAAAAAAAAAAAGATTAACACACCAGGAGAAAAAAACAAAACCGTCCTTGGCAAGCTGTGCTCAAACAGATTTCTAACAACCCAAGAAAAATTCGTTTTTTTTTTGTTTTTTTGTTTTTTAATTTGTATCAATTTAACAATTGTAAAACTCAGTAGCAAGTTATAGAAGTCAATAACCTTTTCTGGTTTTTCACCTGTGGTGTCACGTGAGCTCCCAATATTTGTAATATATATTTACCCTAGCACATATATTTGTCATTTCATGCAGTCCATACACCTAACTAGAGTACATTTATACAAGTATGACTAAAAAGCAAAGAAAGCAAACATGTTTACACTGGCTTCTGCATAGGAAACTTGTGTTGCATTGTACAGGAAACATTCGCCTTCAGACTGAATGGAATCTCTCCACTTGCATGTCACTAAAAGAATTATATGAAATTTCTGTCATTATAGTTTAATTTAAAACGACTTTTAAAAATTTAATTGAAATGTTTATATCATTTGAAATGAATAAAACAAACCTCACTCTATATAAATACGTATAGATCGATTGCCAATTATCAATTTCTGCCTTATCTTTTCTTTTGGGGTTACAATCAAGAGGCACATTATGTTTAGTAATGTAGTGCACTTAACGTAACACAATTTTGTGATTCAATCTACTTAAGGTTTTATTGCAAACAAATCAAGTATGTATATGTGTATATATATATATATATATATATATATATATATATATATATATATATATATATATATATATATATATATATATAAAATATATATATATAT